>JAQGCH010002122.1:0-13474 GCA_034699485.1 Nanhermannia elegantula
AATAATGGGCTAAACTTTTTATAAGCGTAATGTATAACAAGTTTTTAGAAAATTCCTACTCAAAAATAAAACTTTTTTTAAGGCTTTTTTTAGCTATCTTTAGTCATAAGTATAAATATATTTAATATTTAATAAACAAAATTTTATTAAAGTAAAAATGGCTTAAAATAAATCTGTGAGGTATTAAATGTAAAAATATAGTAATTAATGTCAAAATATACTGTTATGTTTACTTCTAATAGAAGGTATTAACTCTTAATCATTGGTTTTTCGAATTTTTTTTTGTTGATAAGAGTTTTCAAATAAAAGCAATTTCATGATTGTTGTGCAGAACTTTAGATCATTGAAATGTAAGTTAACTTATTTATAAAATGCTTTCTAAAAATTTTATGAACAAGTATTCTGACTCCAAAACCTCACAGAAATAAATTATTTATATTATTAAAATAATGGTTCAAATAGAAGTTTGAAATAATTAAATAAAGCAGTAAAAGTTATTTGTTTTTAATCTAATCTTTCAATACTTGAAGAACTTTAGTCCCAAGATAAGCGCCGATAATGGTTTCATTTGAATTCATTTTTATAAACAGTGTTAATAAAATTTCAATCTTAATGACTTTGCATTATTAAACTGAGTTCAGCTTTTCTTATATTTGTTAATGAAATGTCTGAATCATTAAGTTTAATAATTATATTTGTAATTATAAGCTCAATTAAAGTTGACTCAAATGAAAGTACACTAAAGTTGGTTCAAATAGTGCAAAGACATGGCGATAGAACTCCGACAAACTTTTACCCGAACGATCCGTACAAGAATGAGTCCCATTGGCCGGACGGGATCGGAGAACTGACGCGAAAGGGAAAAACACGAATGTTTGAGTTCGGAAAAACAATTAGGAATAGATATAATAATTTTTTAGGAGTCTCTCCCAGAGAGGTTAGAGTCAGAAGTTCTTCAGCAACAAGAACTTTGGAAAGCGCACAATGTTTTATAGCAGGTCTATACAAACCTTCGGGATATTGGGTGTGGAATAATGATTCTTATATGGATGACATTGTTTTTGCCCAATATTGGCAGCCAATACCTGTCGATACTGTTTTGGCAGAAAATGATGGCTTATTGAGAACAACAGCTAAATGTCCAAAAGCTGATGAAATATGGAATGAATTTATGCAATCAAATGAAGTAAGAAATTATTTGAGTAATAAAAAAGAATTTATTCAATTTCTTAGCACTAAAACTGGTGATGAATATTGGAGTGTTGAGCCCTCACCACTTCGACCGCTTGAGTTTTTATCAACTACTTTGAGAGTTGAACGAGAAAATGATCTGAAAATGCCTGAATGGGCTGATAATAACACTTTGGATCAATTGAGAGATTTAGAGAAACACGCATTTTATTTCGATTGGAACAGTAAACAAATACAACGATTGAGAGCCGGTCTCTTATTACAAGAATTGTATAATAATATGGTTATGAAAGCGAATCAAACTTCTCAAGAAACTAATGTAAAAAAGTTATACCTTTATGAGACTCATGATGTAAATCAAGTTGTGTTACTGCAAGCTTTAAATTTATACAATGAACTACCGGTAAATCATACGCCACCCACATATGCAGCATCGATGGTCTTTGAATTGCATCAAATTGATGATCAATTTATTGTTAAATTGTTATATTTTAATAACGTTGAGGACATGAATACTTCAATCGATAATTATTCAGAACTCGAATTAGTTAATTGCGATCGTAATTTAAATTGTACTTTAGATAAATTTTTCAATTCAATACATGATCTCATACCAAGTGATTGGAAAGAGGAGTGCGAACTAACGAATTCCAATCAAAAAACTACCTTAGATTTACTCACAATCATGTACTTTTTGACTGGAATAGCATTTGGGTTCGTAGAATCACTATAAGAAGCTATAATAACATTTATTACAAAATTATTAATCTAAGATATATATATTCAGGAAAAGTTACAAAACATTATATATTTTGTGTTCTAATCAGACTGCAACTTCATTTTTAGAGTGATTGTATTTTTGGGTCTTATAATTGTTTGCAATCAGATCAAAGTATCGGCTCATAAAGAAGAAAGTTGTAAATTAATTATTAGCGGAGTCAAAAAATATAGCGAATGAAAAATTGAATTCGACAACTTTTGAAGAAATAATATACTATACATATCACATGTCTTTATGATTTGACACAAGAATGAAAAAGTGTGGTAGTTGTGTAAAAAACTTCAATAAAATCAGGAAATCTCAAACTTATACAAAGATAACATTCATTACTACGATTACTACCTCTTAATATTCTTTTAAAAATTATTCCTCAATAGTAATAATTATAAAATATTGAAAGTTTGTTTAAGATCTAAGTCTTTTCAAATATATTTATTTAATACTAAATAATAAAATTGTAAAAATAATGAAAATTGCTTTTTTGATGTTTAAATTCTATTAGTTTTGTTAGAATTTTGTGTTTTGCACTGATCATAGTTTATTAGTTTTGTTCAAAGGTGTAACACAAGAGTTGAAAACATAATTTATATAAATATTAATTCCTAAGATGAGTGGTCCCTAAATAGGTGTTTATAACATATTTATTGGTATACTTGAAAAGTATCCGGAATGGATACTTGTTAATAGATTTTGAATGAATGCATATTTCCCGATTCTATTGACATCCAAACCCTTAAGATGAGAATATCAAAATTTTGCAAGTGCCGTTTCAATTTTGGTCAATTTTCGCATCTATAATGGGTTTCTATGGAAACAATAAAAATAAGCGCGAATTTAGAAATATTTTGGCATGCATAAGTCACCGCTACCCTTATTGCTTGTTAAAAAAATAATCTTATATATTACCTCTTTCTGATAATAATTTAATTAATTCTTAAGTATTGTAAAGGGTGTTTCACCGGATTAGTACCATTTGAAATATCTGTAACTTTTTTATTACTTAACTTATATTAACAAATAACACATCAAATTAAAGAAAAAGATCTAATTTTATTAAGATTTAATAGAATTCGATATAAAACCTATCGTTCAAATTTTGAACACATTATAATTTGAGTGAAAATAATGACCTTTACTAAAGAAAAAGCGTATTCGCATAAGATATCAACAATTCAAGAATACATTAGAGATTAAGTGAATTCAATTAATCGAAATCCTGAACTATTGAGAAATGTTTACTTGTCTTTACGTAATCGAATGCATCTTTGCATTGAGAAAATGGACATTTTCTTGTGTTATTTTTTAAGTAATAAAAAAGTTACAAACATTTGAAATCCGGTGAAACCCTTTATTTTTAAGAGTTCTTACTTCACAGAAGTTGAACCAAATTCTTGTTTTTTATTGGAAATGGGATATGATTTTCTTGAATAATCCAAATCGAGTCAATCGCCTGATCGTTCTGTTGTATAAAAAATAATGCTTTAGAAAGCTTGCATTTTTAATAAAGTGATTGAAATTGAGTACTCGATCGACATCTATTTGCTCTAAATATATATGCGTTTCATTAAAGATAGTGAATCGCGTGTATCCGTATGCCGACGATCGGAATGCACTCCAAACAGGGGGAGTATTACTGAATGATTCTGCTTTAGAATGCATACCCTTAAAGATTAGACAATATTTATAAAAACTACAATTAAAATAAAATTAATTAAAATAAGTACTCCATTGCCAGAAATGAAATGAACTGTTGCTCTGGGATTGATGTAAGCGTTTTCGTACAACGAGTTTACAAATACCTAAAACAAAATAATATGGTTTACTATTAGATCAAAATGTTTAATATTCTATTTTATATGTAACTAACCGTCTGATTAAATACAGGGAACATTCTTTCGTAGCTGTGTTCGTGACCCCAAAAAGCTATGTCCACTCCGTATTTATAAAGAATATCATCGATATCGAATAGACTTCCTGCCACACCATAACCATCCTTAAAATTAAAGTATTTTTTTAAGTAACAGTTAATTAAATATTTGGTTATTATTATTAAACAGAATTTACTTTAACTTGAGCTGTGAGACCACCGTAGCAGTCACTTGTAGTGGAGCAATACAAAGGTCTGTGACCATAAAGTATAATCCACGGGTGTCGGACTCGATTTTCAGGCCTATTGGCTTCAAATAGGACTCCTTCGAGCCATTCTTTTTGAACTTGAGAAGCGTCCAAATCATTAACTTCCGATTCAAAATATACTTCAGTTGATATACCAATAAAGAGCGCCGGACCCAAAGTAAATGTATAATGTGTATTATCAGGTGATTTTGGCATTTGGAAGCGGGTCTCATAACTTACACCAAAATCACTTTAAGCATAACAACAATTATATGATATAGTTTTGAAATATTTGTATAATAAAATGCAATTATAAATAGTACTAAAGGTATACTAATATTTATTGCATGCCTCGGACATCGAATTCCATAACAGAGGTACTCGTGATTTCCCGGAACAACCATGAATGGGACTCTCGCTGCTCACAAATGAACCAATCGATTAAAATCTCGCACCAGTTTTTAGATTAAAATCGAAATTTTATTAAAGCTTACCGGCGAAGGGCTCAATAGCTTTCATAAATGCGTCGCCTATTCTTCCATTATACTTTAATATCATATTTTAAATATAGAAAGTTTGTATATAACAATATACAGAGATCTTAAATATTTCTTATGTAAAGTTAGTCCCACATCAAATATAAACTTTAAATTTAATTAACGAGATCTTTTTCAAAATAAATTCATTTATGTTTGAAGGAAATAAAAATAAATACTTTGTCGACAATTAATTTGTTAAAATCTTTTTCCAGAATAAAATTTATATTTGATTTTCATATAAGAACTGAAGAATAAAGTCTTTTTTATAAGACATGAAAAGCCAAAACCTCTGACCACATCTCACACAACAAATTATTACTGATTATAGAAATTGAAATGGATTTTTCCGAAATGGCTGACTCTCGAAATTCTTAAATGATATTAATTAAATTCTTACCGCATATAAGGTGTAAGCGATGTCACCTCATTAGAAAATAAAAGAAAATAAACACTTAGAGGTATATAAATCACATCTTAATATAATGTAAAATAAATAAATAGAATCAAAGCCATACCGACATCAATTACAACGTCGAAATTCCCTTCAATAGTATTGCGAATTAAACTTGGAATAGATCTTCCGTTCTGTACTCCCATATCTCCAAAAAGTGCTACACTTGGAGACCAATCGGTTTTTTTCGGGTATGTGACGAACTCATAATTTTTAGACCATTTATGATGTGACCCAACATAATAGCCTGAAACAGTTTTAGACTTTAGTTTGAAATATGGTTAAATCACTGAATTTCAGAGAACATGATTTACAACTCTTACAGTAAAAGGATTGAGGCCTTAAATGCTTTAAAGTGACGAAATGAATGTACTGTATTCTTCCATTGCTGTCCAATTCTCTTCTTATTCCTTTCGCTTGCCTTAAGTTTTTGCAATCAAATCCATATTTCACAATTGATTCTTCGGTATCTGATCTTGTACTCCATGCTATAACAATTTGTGAGTTGTCCTCTTCAAAATAGACATACGTTCAGTAATTTAATTATTTAAATCATAAAAATATTAAAAACCTCAATTTGTAAATTGTAATGTGAATACTAGTACCAATGGTACTATTTAGCTGTATGATTGCAATTATTGTACAAATAAATTGTAGGAGTCAGCTATCAAAAGGGCTGTAAGAATCTAACTAACATAGGGCTTCTTTGAGTTAGGGTTGAAGCTAAAAAATGTCTAGGTTTTCGGGTTGAGTAGAAGGTCAGAAATATAGTGGTGGGGTCAGGTGGAGTAATGGGCCAGAAAAGCCCAAACCCGATAAGTTTCGAAAATAATCCGATTCCAAAATTAGGCCGAATGAATAAAATAGAGTTTTCTACTAATAAAACTGATTTTATTCTAATAAGTATTTAAAAAATCAGGCATTTGAGCCACATTTCTAAAACCTATACAGTACTACTAGTATATTGAAAGTTTAAAATTGTGTATTTAACGTCTACTTCAATTTACCCATAGAGTAAAAGTCGATAACTGTTAATCATTTATCATTAAGCAAACGTAAAATGAAACAAACCTCCAATTGCTAAATGAATTTGTTCGGGAGTATATTGACTGTCTTCGCTAAAATATAAGTTTATTGTTAGAGATATAGGTGTAACCAATATGAATGAATGTAAACCTTTCTTACTCTAAAACAACTAAATATTTTAACAGATTTGCGTAATTTCATTAGATTTTTGTTCAAATCATCTTTAGTGAGACTGTAAAGCATTTCATTTGAGTGATGTTTAGTAACGTCTGAAAGTAAAGTCACTTATTGTGTTGGCCATACTCTGAGCACTTTGAGCTTTGTTCAACAGATCTCAGGGTATGGCAAACACAATAAGTGACTCTGCTTACAGACTTTACTAAACATCACTCAAATAAAATGATTTACAGTCTCACTAAAGATGATTTGAACAAAAATCTTATGAAATTATGTAAACCTTTCAATATTCTACTTTAGTTTGCATAAGAAATCATTTTAATATAAATATATTAAAATATATAGTTGTTTTCGACTAAGAAAGGTTTACTTTATTCAGTCATTTTTGGTGCACTCGTTATATAATTAATTTTATTATAATGTTTAATGACTTACACATTCCTGTTTAACACAAAGAGTCCCAATAGAGCTGAGCAAATAATAAGGACAAACAATAATATAAATAGCAAATAGTAGAATAATTTTGACATTTTAGTCGAATCATTTGTATGATTAAAATCACCAAATATGCTAAAAAGCGTCATATTTAAATTTATACTATATTAAATTAAATTTTATTTCATTGTAGGAACTATTAATGTTATTCGACACTATACAAGGCATATGTTGTACTAATACTAGAATTAAATCAATATTGATTTACTATGAGTTAAACAGAATTTTAATAAGAAAAAATTTAGAGTATTTTTGTAAAAGTTTTGTAATTTATTAATTTGAAACATTATTTACCTATATATGGAGGAGCGTTCGTGTAATTGTTATAAAACATGTATACCTCAGGTCCAAAAATGTTTAGATTTTAAATATGTACAGAGTATTCATAACTAGTTTTTATAATTAAAGAATGAAATTTCATCTTAAAATAAGTTCTAATTGGACTTATTTTTGTTTTATACTTAAAAACAACAGAAAACTATTTGTGTAATAAACAATCAAAATCTTTAAGAGTTATTATCCTTAAAGGAATGTTTTGACACCTTATAAGAATAGTCTTCCACATATGTGTTTTATTTATTAATTTAAATTAATAAACCAATATATTGTAATATACTGTAGAATTACATCATTATATGATTTTTGTTCAATTATTTATAACAATGAAATTGTTAATACATTTGTATAGATATACTGTGCATGAAAACATACAGGAGTTGCATATTTAAAAGTTTGACTCCTTCTCCTTAAATTACTCTTTTTATAAGTTACAGTATATAATAGTAATAGTGTATCAAAGATTTAATTTGAACACAACCAAAAAAATTAGCATCAATATATCAATTATTTGTAGAACTCTTGTGAGTTCATGTTTGTCAAGTTGTCAATGGATTTGATAAGTACTGAACCTTTTGGAAAAATTTTAATTTAAATTATCAATTTTTAGGTCTGTTCTAATATCATGGATAAAATTCACTATAAAGATCGCAATAGACCTTAATTCAAAAGTTGAAATCATTTTAGAGATACAGTGAATTGAAATTGTGATATTCAATCCAATCCTGATGAAGTATTATTTAAAAGAGCAGCCCTACATAAAACACAATGCTAAAGAAATTCATTTTGCGACCCACCATTTGGGAACCCAGGTTTTAAACAATATCACATATTGCGAGGGATACAATCAAATATTAAGATTTTTAAATAAAGGTCATGTCATCATCTTTAAAATGAATTTATTAAGTTCCGTTATTCAGTCGAGAAAGTAATAAAAATAATTTTCAAAGTGATTATTTCTTCCATAGAATCTGTTAAATTTTTTTGTCCCTAAACTAGTTTCCCTTACATTTAGTCAGGTGTCGGACGCTTCGTCCAATGGCAGTTGGTCCAATGGTACAACTGGTCCAACGGGCGATTTGTCCATTGGACCAACTGTCATTGGATGAATTGTCGGTGACCGCATTTAGTCAGAATTTTATTTTATTTGATCACAATTTACCTTTTTATATTTTTTCTCGGCCAATTCACGAGATCTCATCTTTAACCCAGAGTTAGATTAGGATTTTTACAGGTGAAAACTATGTCGGAGTGGGCAGATGCTACGGGTGTAGGGATTGCTCAAAAACAATGGGCATGTGGCCGACATATCGCAGTCAAAGATTTACGGTATTTGGGATTCTAGCTCACCATCCTTCGATCATGAGATGAGTTCGACACCTATCCACTAGGCCAGCCATTCCAAACTATGGCTCCGGGAGCCACATGTGGCTCTTCTGGTGCTATTTTGTGGCTCTTTTCATTTTAAAATTTAACATTAAGTTTGGTTCTTTTACTGATTCATTTTATAATTATGTACAGTATGAAAATTATTACATTAATTAAAAGTCAAATGAATGTTTTGCAAAATGCTTATAAAAATTCTCTGTTTAGATCAGTGGCGAAGCTAAAAAACTTTGAATTAGGCATACATTGTATTTGTTTTTTGAGGGGACAAATTTGATTGAATAATAGCGTGTTTTAGATTTTGTATAAAAATAAAAACATTTATTGGAATAATTTATTGTAATTGAAGCTCAAATTTAATCTCAAAAAACAAAATACAATAAAGCTTTTTATGAAATGAATTAACTTTTAATTTGAGTTGAGGGTGCTATACCCTCTCTGCACCTATGCTAGCTTCGCCATTGTTTAATATTAGAGTTAACAGTGCAATAGCAATTTTCATTCAAAAGAAGCGACAATTTGAAATAATTTTGAGGGCTATTATAGAAGTGGTTCCCAAACTGTTTTGGTGGTTGTATAGGATTATTTGCTAAAATTTCAAAGATTCCATTGAACATAATGTTAACCATTTTGAGATCCAAAATAGAGTCTCGACCACTGCTATATAGTGTTATATATTATATAACACGCTCCTCTTGTTAAGGCTGTGTTTGTGGCTCTTTATCTAAAAAAGTTTGTGAACCCCTGCAATTCTCGACTCCCTTAGTTGTTTCTTAAATAAATAATTTTACTAAAACTTTTCATTAAGTGTAAAGAGTAATAATCCATTAATTAATAAGTTTCCCCTATTCAATAAAATCACAACAGTATTACAAATTCATCGAAGTCTAGAACAACGTTGATTATAATTCCAAGAACTTGAAAAAACATAAAAGATATTTCATTTATGCTCTTGTGTGCGTTCTTATCAATTATACTAATGAGTTGCAACAAACTTCATTTCCTGTTGCTATACGTATAATGCTCTGTACAATATTGTATTATGTATACAGAATACACTGGAAAAGTAAAACATTCATTATTATGTAGAGTACCAGTATATGTATGATATTTTAGCATCGCAGCAAAAGTTGATGCTAAATAATAAGCTTTGAATAGTGAAAAACTATTCTCTATTATTTACACAGGTTTTATACAAAAATGAACATTGTATTCCTGCTCGAAACGGTTCGAAAGTTATTTTCATTGTCTCAAAATTTGATAAATGCGTATAATCTGTATAAATATCAGTCAATTTAACAAAAAATTGATATTCAGCTAAACTTTCAGTTTTTGTGAATGGGTATTAAAAGTATTAACATATTATTAGGTGGTTTGAGTGGTCTCATTAAAGTCAAATTTATTGTGACCGATGGGCTTATTTTTCGACTGCACTCTAAATTTACAGTCGTACTGCTTCTCGCGTTCAGCATATTGATCACTGCCAGACAATATATCGGCGATCCTATTGACTGCATTACAGCCAAAGATGATTATCCTAACAACTTATTGGACACCTACTGTTGGATTCACGGGACGTTCAGTTTGCCCGACGAATGGCATAAAAAAGTTGGAGAAGAAGTTCCTTATCCAGGAGTCGCAAAATCAACTAAAGGCTCTGAGAAAATATATCATAAATATTATCAATGGGTTTGTTTTGTTCTATTCCTTCAATCGATGCTATTCTATGCGCCACATTTATATTGGAAAAACTCTGAGAAAAAGCGTCTTAAGTCAATTCTACTTGATTTAGACCAACCGCTTATGGCTGAACAAAAGAAAAGGGAAAGAATTACATTATTAGTCAATTATTTGAAATTAAATCTTCATAATCATCAAATATTTGCGTTAAAATACTATCTCGCTGAAATGTATCTCTTGATTAACGTAATTATTCAAATGTTTTTAATGGATTTGTTTTTTGGCGGAGAGTTCACCTCATATGGATTGGAGGTATAAACTGTTTATTACACTTGTTTTGAGTGACAATAATTATTTTAACAACAGGTCATGCAATTCACTGAATGGGACCAAAGCGTACGTTTTGATCCAATGATAAAAGTATTTCCCCGTCTGACCAAATGTAATTTCCATACTTATGGTCCTTCTGGTGATGTTCAACTTTACGATGCGATGTGTATTTTGCCGATAAATATAATTAACGAAAAAATTTATATAATTATTTGGTTTTGGTTCTACTTTTTGGAAATCATAACTACATTATTATTAATATACAGAATCCTTACTCTAATATTTCCAATGTTGAGATACTATTTGTTGAGATATAGAGCTAATCGTTGCAAACCTGAACACATCGAACTCGTTCTCACCAAATGTTCAATCGGCGATTGGTTTGTTTTGATTTTACTCCAGAAAAATATGGATGCACTCAATTTTAGTCACACAATTGCACTTTTAGCCGCTTCTTTAACCCACAATCAAGATATTGAACTTTTATCAGAAAAAATGAATAGTGTAGCTGACAATGTGTTTCCCATTTAAATATTTGCTCAAAATATGAAACTATTTGTTTATTTTTAAAATATTACATTACTTTTTTAAAATTCATTATTTAATAATTCATTTTTCTACAAATGTTTAAATAATATAACTGTATTATATAACTTATAAGTTATATGATAACAATTTATATAAAGTATTAAAATAAAATCAATTTTTACACAGAATATACAGTATAATTAATTGATTGTATAGGGTAAGTAAGTCTTGTAAGTCCTGAGGACTAAAAATTTCTTTAGGAACACGAATTCTAACTTTCATCAGTTCTGAAACTTTTATCACATTTGATGCCGTTTTAAACTAACTTTTCTTACTAATTGTATACTTACTTTTATTAACATGCTTTTTGTAATACTCATACCGATTGGGTCCAGATTCCGGAGTTGGCCTTAAAGTTTTGGTAACATTTAACAGGAAATATAGTTAGGTTCACGTTTTCTTTGTGATACTAAAATAAATATAAACCCAAGGCAACTGCATTTTACATCACAGTAATACAGCTGATTTAATGTAATTATGATTGATCACTCAACTGTTACTTTTATAAGTCGAAAAAGGCACATTTTATACAGTATGCATTAGATTAGAGGTGGATATCGGGCTACTTCAGATATCAGCGGGCTCGGGTTCAAGCTAATTAAGTCGGGCTTTTTTGGATTGGGTTGAATATACTTTATTGAAAATATATCACAAATTAGTTATTAAGCAAAATTAAATTATGGAATAAGTTATGTCTTAACTAAAAAGTTTAGGAACTTTATTGAGACTTAAAATAATAATACAAATTGATTTTTAAAATAAATTAAAGATTAAATGTTATAAAATATTTATTTAAATACTATTTAATTATTTATGAGAATCAAATGGAAAAATGACAAATTCGCTTAAAAGATGGATTTATGAGAATCTTGTTTTCGTCCCAAAGTATGTTTTATCAAAAAATGAAAGCATTAAATACTGAAATTATTATAAAATCATTTTTCAATATATCATCTCTATTCAAATTATTTCAATTCCAAATGTAAATACAGGTACACCTTCATTGAATGCAAGGACAGCACAAATTACTTTTGTAATACAATGCTAACAACTTTACTGCTATTACAAATCCATTCAAATATGTTAATTTATTATATGTAAAAAAATATCACAAAATTTCCTCAATTATTAAACAATTTTAAATAAAATCTATGAGAGAATGAAGATGAGGAGTGAAACTGAAGATAAAGATAATTGGAATAACAGAATTGAAATGAAGTGTGGTTTAGGCAATTGGAGACCTGAATGGCTTCAAAAGCTGGCAAATCCTAAAATATTTCTTATAAACTTCTCATTAGTAGCAATATTTCAAGGCGCCAGCTTTACTTATTTGATTGGATCCATGACTACACTTGAGAAAAGGTATGGCATTTTTAAGACTAATCCTGAGGGTTTCTCATCTCGAAAATCCATATAAAAATTTTGAAATATACATTTAGTAGTACAACATTTTTGCTATTATTTCATAACTTTTTAGCTGCCAACGCCTCCTTAATTTATTATTAACGGCAATATTCTGAATAACTCCAGAATGGTCTGACCAATTGCCTGATGTCATACCTTGATGGATTCAGCTCATCATACTGAGTAAATTGATACCACACTTGACCAGATCCGATCCGAACCTGACCACGTCTGACCAACTCTCGACGGGGATCTGGTCAAGTGTGGTATCAATTTATTCAGTATGATGAGCTGAATTCATCAAGGTATGACATCAGGTAATTGTTCAGACCATTCTGGAGTTATTCATTCATCCATATTCGGAATCCATCAGAATATTGCCGTTAATAAAATTTTAAAAATAAAATAACTAAAAATTAAGGAGGCGTTGGCAGCTAAAAAATGATGAAATAATAGCAAAAATGTTGTACTACTAAATGTATATTTAAAAATTTTTATATGGATTTTCGAGATGAGAAACCCTCAGGTAAGAGAACGACAACATTTATGGGCAAAGAGAGCGATAGACATTTTATATTTGTATTTAAAATAATTATCAATTTATTCGACTTTATATCCAATAAAGGTATGGCTTTCAAAGTCAGATATCTGGGTTCATTCTTATCGCAGACAATATAAGCCAAATGATAATTAACCCTTTCATCGGCTATTTGGGATCTAAATATAATCGCCCATTAATAATGGCTATCGGAGAGATGGTGGTAGCGTTAGCATGCTTCATTTGTGCGCTGCCTTACTTCATATACGGATCTTCAAACAAATTGTTTAATTTCAATAACTCTAGTCATAGACATGAATTGTGTGACTTTGATCGTGAAATTGCATGCAATGAATCGCCAACAGTCTGGCCGGCAGTTATCATCTTATGGACGGCAAGTTTTATCAATGGTATCGGATACACAGCATTCTATACAA
>JAQGCH010002123.1:0-13470 GCA_034699485.1 Nanhermannia elegantula
TTGGGTTATTTTCAAAAAATGCAGTGCTTGGTTCCCCCTTTGTGTTTTTCTCAATATAAAAATTTTCAAAAAATTATACTTTGATCCCCCCTTTGATTTTATAATCTGTCCAGGAATGAGTTTGACAAAAAATGGTCACCCTGCTCATATCTGAAAAATAAAGATAATTGACTCCTATGATAATAAAATTAATAATGACTCCGCATTTTGATTTGATCTTTTGACTTAATATCTTAAAATAACTTGCGATAAATATAGTGTATGGAAACTTAATTTATTGTTACAATTCATAACTTGTAAGAAAATGTTTGATAAGAAGACTTTATTTAATTAAGATACTGGATATTAAATCTAAAATTTAGTTAAAATAAATGTATTCTGATAAACATTAAAAATAAATAAATTTAAATCGAGAATCTGTATATTCAGACCACTATTACATTTAGGTTTCGGCTTCGACTCTAGCCCCACAAGTGAGACAATACACGATACAGAGAAATATTAAGGGAATCAGTGGAATAATTATGAGACCACAAGTGACTTCAATAAATGCAAACGTGTAAAGCATTTTATTGCAATATTTATTACCATAACTGGAATTATATTCGGGAAAAGCAATCGAATAAACTAAAACCGCAACTTTAGATAAAGTGGAATTAATTAATCAATTCACTTAAGTGTTAAGAGTAAAGTAACCACATGTTTTTCATCAATTCTGAACAAATTGATAAGAGAATTATAATCAGGGTGGCCAGACGTCCAGCTTTAAGCTGGACTGTCCAGTTTTTGAATCAATTTGACCTGGTCACCCTAATTATAATTCAGAAATTACTAAAGTAGTTATTATGTAAAGGGTCAGCCAATAGCTTGTACAATAGGAATACCATGTAATGATTCTGCTTATCATAAAGCAAATTTTCAACAGATTAAATGATTAATGTATTACTATTAGGACACATTACTAAACAGAAGGCTATTTAATTCAATTTTTTTGTAATCACTTCTTTGCCTAATGGTTAAAGTGATGGACTTAGAGTTCTAGCAATAACAAAGTTATTGCTTCGAATCCCAGGAGGTGTTTTATTTTTTTATTAAAAAATTTTAAGGCATTTTTTCTAACATTGTAAACGAGCTTATATTCACAGATTGCTATCAAAACTGATAAGACATGGTATTCTGATAGCTATTGTACAGCAATTCTAAAAGTTTAACTTAGTGAATGAGTAGAGTGATTTGGGTAAGTAACCTTCCAAATTTGAGCTCTATAGTAAAAAATTTACCTCGAACCCTTTTATTGCTATATGACTTGTTTTAGCTTATTTAAAAGGTGGTAAATCTGCTCAGGACACTATACCTCAATTGCGTGACTGTCTTAGAAAATTCAGAACACGTGGCCACTCGTTTTAAGAGAATATGACTTACTTATGATGATTCGTACTAAAGCTGCACAGTTAGTGTACAATAAAAAGGCAATGCGAACATTTTTATAAATATTATGATTGACGTTAATACAGGCGAATCTCTGAATTAGAGTGAATAACAGTTTGAGTATGACATGAATAAAAATTAGAATTCCCAATACTATTAATGCTATGGGAATCGATGGTTTTGCCGAACATTGCTTCAAGTAAGCCATTCCTTTAAATATTAAAAAATGATTAAGTGATTATTTATATTTCACATATAATAAACTAAATTAAGTTATTCTAATCAAAAATAAATTTGAATTTTTATTAAAATATTGATATAAATAGAATAAAAATTGACTCAATATCTCACCATATAGTAGACAGAATGTCCCGTCTACACAGTTCATCATTATTAAAATTAATGAAATGCCTAAATTGAACTGAGGAACTGAAAAAATAAAATTCAAATTATTATACTTTAGTGGCTGTGTGTTCGAGTCTAACGGATGTCAACAAGAGTTTTCCAAAGGCTAGCATAGATTAAAGCAGCCCAAACTAATTTATACTAAGTTGGACCATATTACAAATTAGTCAGAGATATTACAATGCTACACAATCAATGTTATTCACACTATCTTTATCTGAGATAAACAGCTTTAATACCTTCGAATCGGAAAATAGGTACAATAAGCTCAAATAAAACGGAAAAAAATATTGGATAAAATATATTGGACCTGATACTAACTAATGCAAAAATAATACATTTTATTCAATATTTTTCCGTTTTTATTTGAGATCATCGTATACAAATGAATTACACATTTATACCTAGATTTATTATACATTTTTCTATTAATTATCAATCAAATAAATATTGAAGTTTTGAAATAGAGCATATTTGAAAATTTTCAACTCCACTATATCTCCAAAGCAAAGTAAAAGTAAAGGTGAAGTTAAAGGTCAAATGTTGCTCTATTTTGAAATATTTCACTTCAATAAATTTCTATATAAAAGTATTCTGTGATATTGTTATTATCAGTGATGAGCAACTCCCAGACAGATAACGCTCAGTGATGAGCGCGGACGCCAAGCGTTAGCGCTGGCGCGAGCCTGGGGGCCGGCGTAAAAATGATTTAAAAATTAATTAAAACTAATACTTCATTTGAACATACATAAGTTTATTACATACATAATAATTAGTTATTATTCTGGATTAAAGAACTTAGACATAGAATTGGTACAGATAATAGCTTGAATAGAATTTTATGAGATTTTATTATGTTTTCTGGTTATTAGATTTCTTATACCCATACTACCCATACTAGTTTCCAATACTTAACGTACAGTAAACGCTCGACGCCCACTCACCCCAAAAACTGGGCGCCGAGTGTTAGTGCGGACGTTAAGCGCCAAATTTCGTTCGAGCTTGGGCGCGAGAGTCGAGCGTTATCATCACTGGTTGTTATATATAATTTTAAAATAATGGTGAATATATTACAGGATATTTAAAAGTTCATTTTAACTTATATAAAAACCCAATTGGTAAATTTTAAAAATACGAATAAAATCTTTAAGTTATTTTTGTTTTAAAGCATTGTTTCTTAAATTTTAATTCATGTCATTTGCAACTTACTAAATTTAAAGACATCTTTGATAAAATTTAAATGATCTCCCTTTCTGTTAACTCTCGCTTCTCGTATTTTTTGAATAAATGTCTTCTTTTTGTTTAGACTCATTGTAACCAAACTATTAATCATAATTAACTTGATATTATATAACTTTTTTAATAAACAAATGTCTTACTCTGCTTTGGGGGCAGACTCGAGCTGCGTTGGAATCGGGTCAAAATTTCTACCGGGCCACAAAATGGCAATATTCTGGTTGTCTGTGTTATATGTTGGGTATCACGTCAAATGACCAAAAACAAAAAGACAATATGTCAAAATGACTGACAATATTATTTAATTTTATACATATTTTAAAATTTGAGAAAATGTGTACCTTGGTCCCACTTCGATTTTTATCAAAATCTCAATGGAAAATGTATAACTAGGTCTCCAATATTAATTTTTATCAAGATTTTTGTGGAAAATGTATGCCTTGGTCCCCCCTACTATTTTTATCAAGAAATTTTTGAAAATATATATCTTGATCGGCTATGTGATACTTTCTTCAAAATTTTTTTCAAAATTTTCTTCATAAAAATCAAAGGGGGACCAAGGTATACATTTTCTCAAATTTTAAAATAGCATAAAATTAAATAATATTTTCGGTCATTTGACATGGAACCATTTGTCGTACTTGTGTTGAACTTAATTGTAGCGTCCATAGTGCTGGAAGTTGCGGATGACATAATGCTATTGACTAATTCAGTTAAATATAAAAAAATTAATTAATTGAGTCTATAGTAATATAGTAATATAGTCTATGAGAATATAGTAATACACCTCTATATTTAACCTATTTTTAGTAAATTCTCGATATGAAAATGTTAGTCCAATTTGCTAATATTCGATACAACTAATGTTAAAATAAGCCTTTATAGAGTAGAGCTCTTACTTTTCGGATTTAATTTTTACGCCTATTCGGGCCGGGTTTAAAAATTTTGAGCCAATTCGGGTTTTATCGGGTTTAAACCAAAAATTTATTTTCAATTTCGGGTTCTTAAATTCCAAAAATTAACATGTATTAATGAAAATATCTTTTTAAATCTCTATTGAAATACAAAATCGAGTGCATATTTAGGTGTTCATCAGAATTTGAGAGGGTTTAATAAATTTCATTAATGTTATGAATAAATTTTTATTATTTAAACGTAAAATGTAATTCAGTGTTTAAAAAGATTTATGTAATACACATGTTTGATTCAGGGTGAATCGGGTTATACCCGATTTAAAAATTTTCTTCTAGTAGGGTTTAATCTGGTTTAATCGGGATAAACCCAAAAAGTAAGATCTCTATTTATAGAGAAACCCATTTATTGTGAATACAATTGTCAGATCCAGAGATTCGCTATAACGGGGTACTACTGTAAGTATAATTATTAATGAGTTGTAATGAACAGATATTTTTAGATTTGATATTTATTGAAGAAAATAGATTTAGGTTTAACAGATTTGATCACTCAATTTTTAATTATGTATTTAAATTTTAATAATTAACATAATGCCTAGAACTAACATAATTAAATAAAACCCTAGTCTTCATTTTAGATTATAGTAAAACATATGAAATAAATAAAAATTATACTTTACTTACAAGTTATTATACGTAATTACGAAGCAATATAAATATATAATTTTAGCATAAATTGATATCAAAATGTGATTTCTTATCAGAATTTTTAGAACAAATTTCTCTCAGTTGTATTTTATAAGCTTATACAGAATATAAAGTTAATTACAAAAAATATGATTACATAAAAATATTAAAATAAATATTAAGGCATAATTACTAAAAACATATTTAGTATAACAAAGTCCTGACTAAATTTCGAATTATATTATATAAATATTGAATGTCATGTTATTATTTGTTTAATAATATTTAAATATATTTATAAATCATTGAAGCCTGCAATAATGAATCTACAGTTACTAGATCAACATATTATTTTCTGGATTCAAATTTCAATGTTTCCTCTGGTTCTCTGGTTCTAAGTTTTTCGTAAACGGTATATCTGTTTATGATGGAAAAATTGACAGACCCATAGTTAAATAGTTTGAACTTTCATTAACCTATAAGAGGTGATCTTTATAAAAAATAACACATAAGGTAAAATTTCAGAGAAAACCCAATTGTCAACTATTATAGTCCGTTCGCTTTAAGAATGAAAACAAATTTCCATATACATGTCATACCCTTTATTGAGTATAACTATAATACTCATTACCGGACTTACTGAAAGGCCAATTTTCACTACTAGATGTCACTCAAATCTTTTTATTCTTAGAGCGAATAGACTATAGTTGATGTTATATCTTTTCATCATAGATAACTAATATTCATTTTCAAAAGTCAGTGAACTATTAGACTATGGGTTTCCCAACATTTCTACCATAAACAGATATAGCGTTTATGAAAAACTCGTAAAATAATTTAAACTAAAGTGACTCTTCAAAAAACTGATCCAAATAAGTAAATGTTGAAAACGCAGTTTCACACAAATAAGTTGAGTTGAATGGAAGTAAATAGTTTTTATAATCATATAGATCTTTTTTCAAGTGTAGCTTTCTCCTTTGGAAAAACAAATTCTTTATAAATAAATATTTGTAAAGGACTTTGTTTTCAAACGCTAATAAAAGATATAAATCTGATACAGTAAAGCACGATATAACTCACCTCGATGTAACAAACAGCTCGTTATAACGTACATAACCGAAATCCCGTTCGGCTATTAACTTAAGCTAAAATCAATTCGATATAACGAACACTCGATTTAACTGACAAAAATTTTTACCCCTTGAGGGTTCGTTATATCGAGCTTTTACTGTATAAACTATTAATATTAAATAAACAAATAAGTTTAGTAAATATAAATATATCTTAAGAATGCTTAACATTAGAAAATCACAAATATTAACTTATTTTAAACTTTAATAATTATAATAAAAGTTACTAAAACTTTTATTTTAAACTTACAAACCCAAATTAAAATCTTCAAATATATTAGTTTGTTTACGACCCACTTATATTTAAATAACCTTAGCGACCCAAAATTTATTTTTCGCCACCCATCTTTGGATCGCGAATAGGGATGTCACATCTTCAGGGAGTCTACGCTGGAGAAAGGGGGACCAAAGGCAAATTTTCTCAAAAGTTTCTTAAAAATCAAAGGGGGGACCAAGGTATACATTTTTAGAGAACCTTTCTAAAAGCTGAAGGTATGGCATCCTTAGTAGCGAAGCACAGTTTTGAACTGTCAGCTTATATCACATAACTTATAATTTTGCTGATAATCAATGTGATAATTCAATAATTAGTCAGTACTCAGAAATGCTGAGTCTTGACTAATTTAAATCTTTTCGTTAATAATTTTATTCTTTATTATATTTTCTTTAGTGTTTATAATAATTAAGAAATGATATTTAGAAAAATATGCAAATATTAAAAAAAATTACCAAAACTTCATGAAAGCTAAATAATAATTGCATTATCGATATGATATCTAAATGTTTTTATTTATTAAAGCGCTGTAATATATATATATGTATCCTATGGGCCCCCTTTCATTTTGAATAAAATTTCAGATTTGATTAAAATTTAAATTTTTCAAAAATTTTAAATTAATTTTAAAAGACTGCGCCCGTTGTTAATTAAATATAACTTTAATATTAACGCGTGAGATATTAGAAATTCTTTTATTTTTAAAAAGACAGAATTTATAAAGCATTGTTATAGCCTTTATAGTAGTGATGTTTTATCTTTGACACAGACAGACAGACAAGGGAAATGATGTCTGTATTGAGTTCTAATTAATTATTACAATAGCCAAAAAAACTTCCAATCAATAATTGAGAAAAATGAGAGTTGAAATACGTATATATTTTAAGCGATGTCCCATTTAAGGCGCAATTCAATTAAATTTCTTTAGTAAATCCGTGTGCCATACATTCCAATAACAGCAAATATATGCAATACTTCCCTATGAGCTCAAGATCTTGCACATTAGAAAAGCATTCGATTTTAAATGTTTAATAAATTTTATTAAAAAAATAAATGCGTTTTTCCGTTTTAGAACATATTTAAATTCAATATTATAATGAAGTTGTCTGTAAAAGATGTCTGCGGAGTAAAATCCGCACAAAAGTTTATTAATTCAATTATTAAACTGCTTATTAATATTCATTTTAAAAATGCTTTTGCTGTTTATTAAACATCAATCGTTACCAATGTTTAGAAATACATTCAAAGCGTTTTTTCTGTTTAACTGATAAATAACTTAATAATAGTTCACATAAATCGTCACAAAATCTGTCAAAAGAATTTGAACTACACTTTTCATCACTTCTTAAATCTTCGGTTTCACTCATATTTTGATTCAATTCTTTACATATTTTTTACTGATAGACATGTTTCATGAAAAATAATTTTTTGCAAGTATAAAGGTCGGTTTCAGTGGGGTAGTGAGAGGGGTGTTTAAGTGTTGGAAAATAATAGTCATCAACTGTTCCACATTAGATAAATTTTAAAAAATTCTATTCATTATAGTTTAGGAGTTATCGATTTTTTAGTCTAATATTTTATAATAGAGTCTATGGGAGAAAATGTAGTTTCAAAAATTAATTCCCGCCAAGGCCTTAATTTTATTTCCGTCAAACATTTACCAGTCAAAGTACTTGATGGGACAATGCTTTTAGAAAATTCCCAATGGGGCTCTTGGACTTATATGTGACAAATAAAAATTTTTTATATTACTAGGGAACATCTCTTAGTGCCCAATTTATGATTTTGAAAATACTTTTTTAAAATTAATTAACACCTTATAATTATCGTAAAAATCTAATTAAAAGTCAACCGATATTATGGTTAATTATTTTAACTCAATAAACGGAAAAAACTTAAATTTAACTTTAACAAAAATTTCCAATTATAACGTTACTTTATTTAGAGCGAAGAGGATTGTAAATTATTTATCATATTAATTTTTTTGGTAAATACCTTTGTGATTTTAGTAAATTTAAAGTCAACTCATTATCATAATCTTTCAAACAACGGACCACATATGAAGCTTTAGTTAGTGAAATACTTATCTGTAGAACCTGTAAGCTTATACTGTATATCACTAACTCAGGGTTCACAAGTAGTCTGTTGATTCCAAGGTTATGAGAATGAGTTTATTAATACTCGAATTTTTTTTAAAAAGACACACTTATGCTTATCTCTATAATTTATAATGTTGTGTATGACACCCTAATAATGGACATTTTCTAACTAAATTTTTACGATTGTTATAAAGTGTTAATTAATTCGTAAAAGTATTTTCCAAATCAGTTATTGGGTACTAGGAGATGTTCCCGAGTAATATAAAAAAATTTTATTTATCACATAAAAGTCCTGGAGGCCCATTTGGAATTTTTTAAAAACATTGTCCCATCAAGTACTTTGACGGTAATAAAATTAAGGCCTTGACGGAAATTAATTTTTGAATCTACATTTTCTCCCATAGACTCTATTGTAAAATATTAGACTATAAACCAAATAATTTCCAAATAATTTAAATAAATGAATCAAAATAAATAAACTAAAATACAACTGAATTTAAAATATTTAAGTTAACTTTTATTCAACTATACGTACGACACAATTAAATTCTTATTGATTCGTAATAATAAAAGAGAAATTGAGTCTACAAATCTGTATTACAGTAGTACCCCGTTATAGTCAATCGCTTGCGACCGCTAACTTTAATTCACTATAAGGGGGTTTCACTATAAAGGGGTTCACTATAACGGGGTACTACTGTAATAGCAATTTTTATATACAGTATTTTTATTACACGTTTTCCTTTTATATAATTTTAATATTAAAGTATTTTTGAATTCACTAAAATTTGGATTTATTTCTGAAGAACTCTAATGAGGCTTATATTAAAAAACATTTAAATAGTAAACTATAGAAAGTATGTAATTCTTTTTTAAAGTTCTGTTTTGTATAAAGTTTTAGAGAGTTATTGCACTATTGGGTCTGTTAGCGTATAACATAAATTATCTAAAATTATAATTTAATTTTGAATTTAAATTAAAATCTATTTAATTCAAATTTGTTATGACTTATGCAGTTATTTATCAAATATTAAGTTGAAGTTCACAAACGACATAAAATATTTTGAAATCCTGATCTGTACGCCATTTACCGAATTTTCCGTCATCTTTCTCCGCATACAGGTATTTAATATCCCAACCTCTACTAGGGTTGGGCTCACCTGATTCCCAATTATTATAAGAAACATCTTTCATACTATTATTCCACTTAAACTTTGCCAAAGAATCTCTGCGACCATTAATCCAAAAATAGCGCAAAGTATTAGCTTTTAAGCCCTTCTCAGCTAAAAATGATTCAAAAATTAATTGTTTTCGTTGTGATTGAATCTCAACTAAAGTTGAATTAAATTTTTTGCATATCGTCATTGAATCTTTGAAATTAAGCGCATAATAGTTTCCGCTTTCATTCAATGGCATAATAAATAACTTATACTTTCCGTTGTCGTCAAGAAATCCTTTAGAAAAAGTCCATTTATTGCTGAATAGACTGTCTTTTATTACATTAAGCTTTTCGACCGCATTATTAAACTGTGTTTTCAATTCAGCCACAGTTTTGTGCAATTCATGTAATGATACTTTTGACATATCCTGAGTTTTTTGACAGACGACTACATTCCTCTTATTGCAGGGCTGGTCAACCCATTTGCCTGTTTGACCACTTTCTTGAACAATTTGAACGCAATTGTTATCTGTATTATTAGTCGGACTCCCATTCGCCCAATTAATGAACCTTAAGTCCGAAATATCGGTCCATTTGAATGCGTTATTATGTTTCTTCAGCCCTATCCATACGTTATCAACAATCGAGTGTTTAGTATAAAGAAAATCAGAAACGAATTCTTGCTCTTCTGTAGAATGTATAGTAAGTAATCCCTGACTGGTGGCCAACTGTGCACATGCTTTTTCCGCTTCATAAAAAGTAAGCAGTTTTTCTCTGTCGAAGATTTTGACACATTTCTCATCTTTGAATGCCGTCCAATCTGTCCCACATTGCATGTAAATAGTGGTCACTTAATGTCAAACAGAATAAATGTTTTTATTTTTTCGTAATTTAAAGTAAAGCAAAGTTAATATTTTGTGCTATTTTAAGGTTAAGATTAATAAATACCGTTTTGTATTAATAGAAATAAAGAAAATTCTGCAAATCTATCAAAAAACTTCATTTTATTTTATTGTTAAAGTGTTTGTAATAATAAGTATTTGAAAACAGATTTCTATTTAACCCGATTCTAATATTAGTAATGTTTAAATACTTTTGTTTATATCTCAATTATGTCTCACAACAGATGAATCTTTTTTTAATTTACGATAAAACCAAATCCCTAGCTATCAGAGAATTTTTGATACCTTCTTAGGATTTTATTTGATGGGTACTAAAATACTCTTACATTCTGCTCTATTTATAGGTAATTTTTCTAAATGTGTTATAAAATTATTACGAAATACTAATTCCTTTGTAGTAAAGCTATTAAATAAGATTTTATTTATATATTTAGTTTATATTTATTAATCTAATCTTTAGAAAATAACTTTTCTATTTTTGGAGTTATCTTTTTATTTACAATAATTCTATTTATAAAATACGCAAATGCAGCACTACCCGTTATAGTGAACACCTTTATAGTGAATTCTCGATAAAGGGAATCAATATTTTAGTTCAATTTTGTGCAAAACTCTATACAACTTATGTTAAAATATACCCTTTTATAGTGAAACACTATTATAGTGAATCCAAGTGTTAGCTCCCTGGCGAATTCCCATAACGAGCTACTCTTGAGGGTGCAGTACAATCCGCCGAAAATATGTTCCATCCAACGAATCCCTGTTTATATGTCCCTAAAGTTTAAATTACTTACTGACAAAACTGATACTGATAACTGTTTACTGATAAACCTAACCTAACGCGAAGCGACCCAAAGCCACCTATTATTAGTTAGGTTATGGTTTATCATTTTCATGGGCGGCGGTAGCCTCCAAGGGGAAGCTAGAATTTTTAAAAATAATTTGCAATTACAGTGAAATTTCCATAAGTTAAAATCGTCTGAGACCAGAATTTAGGTTTAAGTTAGAGAGGTTTTTTAACTTATAGAATATATTTTATAATGTGTTGATATGGAAGTATATCGGGTCTTACGTTTAACTTATAGAGGGTTTTTAACATAGGGAATATTTAACTTATGTAGGTTTCACTGTATTACAAATTTTTACTTGTATTTTCACTTTTTCTATAGAAGCCTATTGTAAAAAGACAAAAATTGTTATAATTCAAGTAATTTTAATCTTCATTAATTTTTTGTGTCAGTTTTTTTAGTTAAAATTTACTTTGAAATATTCTTTTGGTTAATTTTTAAATGATTAAAATGAGGCTGTTTAATATGTAAAATGAGATAAAGATGGCTATAACAGGTGTTAAAACTGGAGTTCGTTGGATTGAACATATTTTCGGCGGATTGATACCCAGCAACTCTTGAGTGAATCTTTAGTAATGTATTTTATATTTACAGAAAAGCTTATAACGGAAAAATGTAGTTTTACACAAAACACATCTTTAGATTAAGGTTTTCTATATTTACACTTGTATTATGAGATCAAAAGTAACAGTATAAGATATTGTTTGATATTATAAATACAATTTTTATAAATGAATCTTGTTAAATGGTATAAAATAACATTTTGTATAAAAACATTTTCAAATCCAATGCAAGCAAGCATTGAATTTTCATTATAATTAAATTCTCTTAAATACTGTTGTAATTAGTTTTTTATAAATTTTTATATATTTTACTTTACACACAGACCCATTTTTAAAATTATATATACATTTGAAAAATTTTATAAAAGATGGTTTTACTTGACCAGTGCTGGTACAGCTTGCGGTGATTTTATTATAAATTCTGATAATAAAAATATGAGTGAAATAGTGAAACCTATTAAAAGTATTATAAAACATATTAATATATTATTAAGTCCAACAACATATAAATCATATTTCTTTGAAATAAAATAAGAATTCAATTTTGACAAATCTTGAAATATATTCTTCATTTCATTCAAATATTTATTCAGTAAAATGGTTTTTTTTCTTTGGTATCCATAAATTCCAAACTGATGTATAGATCGGAATCTATTTGTGAATAGTTAACAATCAGTCAATTAGTTTAAAATAATAATCAAAATATTACAGTTTTCTCAATTTTGTTTTAATAGTTTCATTCAGATATTTATGGACTGGACAGCCATAGAAATAAAATTGCAGGCCTTCTTCGGATTCCTTTAAATTTAACTGACTGTAATAGTCTCTTATAATATCCACGATTTCAATTTCAGCTACAATAACGCTATTTAGTTGTACCACATCATATATAGATTTTGTACTTGTTAAACCTTCAAAAGTAACCCTGTCAATTCGACCTTTCAAATTATGGTATTCCTTACAGAGAAAAAAATTTATTTATTCGTAAAGCACTTATATATTTCTAATTAAATTTAATTACTTGTGATCATGTAATTTACTGATTCGATATGGATTACTATAAATTATGTCATTATAAGAATTAAAATATAAGGAAATACAACTGTTAGAGTTCTTTACAAAATTGACTATCATAAGGGCATGTGAAAAGTTTGCGCCCTTTATCAATTCTATAATTCGTAAACTCTATCCAATTAAAACCTTTACACTGTTCGCTTTATTAACACTGATGTCGCGGCGAGCATAATAACATATATAAACATATAGAGCGACATCAGTGTTAATAAAGCGAACAGTGTAAAGTTTTTAATTGGATAGAGTTTACAATTAAAAATAATCCCAAATAACATTTGTTATATTAGTCAAAATACAGTCATTAAGAGATCCATAGTGATTGCGGGTTAGATAATTAAATTTTTTCAAACCCGCAACAACGGATGTGGGTTTAATTTGTGGTTACATGTCAAAAGGGCGCAAGACAAAAGAATGCAAATCAAAACACGTAAAAGTAGCGTAATTTACTACAAAATTTTTTATTCTCTATATTTCGACTATTCCTAAATAAGCTCAAAAGCAGTCCTTAAAATCGAAACAACAGATTGAAATATTAGATTCTGTTAAATCTAAATTAAAAGGAAATCCTTTAGAAAAACTTTAAAAATGAAGCATTCAATAAAAGAGAGGGCATTAATTTCCCAAGATAATTTTTAAAATGCGCTCATTTGTTTAGCACCCTTTTGACGCGACGCCTTAATTTATAGACCTCTAGTGTGCACCAGAACGAAAATTTAGTTTCTCTATATCGTGTATTCAATACAAAGCTTTT
>JAQGCH010002124.1:0-13469 GCA_034699485.1 Nanhermannia elegantula
TATAAGAAAGTATTGGACAACTTTTTGTTATGGTTTACATAAAATAGACGTCGAGTGTCCGCCCGGAAAACTAATTGGAAAAATGCAACAAAAAAGGGCTATATTTTCAGGAACTGATGAGTTCATTATTAGTGAACCACAAACAAAAACGCCACAGTTTATAGTCAAGAGAAGTAATGAATGGGTTGGACATGAATTCGATATTTTGGATCCGAAGGTATCGATTGGAACGATAGTAAAGCGTTTTGAAAATATATCTAAAGATCAGTCTCTCAATGAATTCTCTTACGTGAAAATAAGTGTTTCGCCAAACCTTTCCGCAGAATATAAGGCTCTATTACTATCGGCAGGAATTATCATAAATATATTCTACTTAAAGAAATTCAGAAGAGCTTAAGTCTGTTTTATATTTAAATATAGTCTTACTTTTAATATAATCTTTTAATAAATAAATAATAAAATGCATTTTTTATGTCTTATCTCAACATATTTTATATTTATTGAATTAAATTTAATTTCATTAATTGATTGATTTACAAACTCATCACAATTCTGTAGTAAAACATTTATTTGTTAAAAAATATTATCAAACTGTTAAAGAAGCTGTTGAGGCGATTACGAGAGAATCAGATATTCACAGCTCTTTAAATGATCCAAATATAGTCCGAACAGAACATGTTATTAATTTGTTGGACAAAAAGAGTGGAATACCTGAACCTATTTATGTCTGTCATTTTATGGCACCTGAGGTGGTTCTAGTAATGTCAGGAGTGGGACTAAACTATGAAGCAAAACCCGGCTCATGTTTATAGTTTAGCCGCATCTTTGGCTCATTTACTATGGGGTATCACTCAGTTTGACTCAAATCAAAGATTTACTATCGAACAGGTTTGTGAGCATCCATGGACAAGAGCAAATAGAGTACAATTAAGGAAAATACTATGTCGCAGTTTTAACAAAGATATATACTTTCATGTATAACATTAAACTGAGTCCTTTATAATCAAATTTTTCAATATTTAAATGAAAAGTCAACTTTAGTTTAGTTAAGTTCAGACTTTTAAAAAACAAATAAACATCTTATGTTTAGTTTAAAAAATGAACAAAACATACTATGAAGTAAGAGATTGAGACATAATTAAAGTTGAACTTCATATAGAAAAGCATGCTTTCATTGTTTATTTTCAGTAAAATCTACTTTCAAATAAATTTAATTAAATCAATAAATATAGTTAATAGTGTTCAAAAAAGTGAAAAAATGGGAAATTAAATCTTTGGAATAACGGACTAAATATTAAACGATTAAATCAATAAAATAAATTACAATTTGTTATATTTATTATTAAATATTGAATAAAATATATTAACCGAAAATTGTTAACTTTATTTTATGCAAACTATTATAAGCTTTGATAAAATTGTTATGAATGAATCACAATTTGTTAATACAGTAAAACCTGTCAAAGTTGGGCAAACAGTTAAGTCCTTTTAGCAAAATATTAGTTGTTTTTTACATTATATATTTTACAAAAAGGACTTAACTGTTTGCCCAACTTTGACAGGTTTTACTGTATAAATTTTATTGAACTATCACATTATCAGATTGAATAGAGTTTAGGTGTTATTTTATTATCGTGTGTTATACATGAAAGTATATACCTTAAAAGTGCGACATAGTATTTTCCCTAATTGTACACATATTATATATAGTTCTAAACCAATCAAATATTTATGTTTTACTAGTTTTTGCTAAAATTTTAATAAAACTACATATCAATCACATAAAATACAACTTTGATAAATGATCAACTGTTTATTCCACAGTCAACTAAGCCTTTATTGAGATTTTTTGAAATAAATTTATTAAAAATCAATTTTAAATCAATTTATGTCTAAATTTGATTTCAAACATGAATTAAATAACTTAAAATTTGGATTACTATTTATTTGCATAAATGAGCTATTTTTGCAAAAACTGACTATCATGGCTTTTGGGAGTATTGAACATAAAATTAATTTAAATCTTAAAACAAATTAGATTTGACGGCATCTATACATTATTCACGTCTCTCACCAAAAATCCGGCACCCCTGGTATTGGGCTCACTCCCCCTTATGTGTTAAACGGAGATACAAACACTTAATTCACAAGTTCAGGGAAACTTTAAACAATAAAAGTTTATTATTAAATTATAAATTTTATGTGGGACTTATATCAAGTTTAATCCATTAGACCCATTATTTACTGGCGGATATATTTATTACTGATATCAATTTTAATTTATTTTTGATTGCAATTTAAGTGTGTTATCAAAGCCTTTATTGAGTGTTGGAATCTATCATTCAATTAGAGTTTGACAAAGAATATCACTCATGAAACAAGACTCAAATAATTAAAATATTGTATTTAAAACACTTTTATATAGCCTTCATTTCAATGACATACTAAAAATATCATAAGTGATGCCTAATTTATAAATAGATTAAATGCAATCTTTGAGATCATCAATCTATCCGTCTCTTAATGCTCTTCATTCAATTTATCATAATTATGGGATATTCCAACACTATTTTGTGTTTTAGTCATCAAATAAATTGTTACATATTCAAAAATGTTATCAAAATAAGATATAATTTGTGAATTTAACTCACCTTTCACGTTCTATAATTTGTGAATATACCTAATAGACTATACAGTAATTAATTCTTATTTTAAATACAGTTCATCTCCATTATAGTGAACCACGTTATTGTAAAAGCCCACTTATAGTGAAGAGTTGGGTAAAATTATATAACTTTTTTGCTGTTTAACTTGTATTCGCTTATAGTGAAACTCCGTTATAGTAAAGGCATTTTTCGGTACCAACTGTTTCACTATAACGGGGATAAACTGTATTAGAATATAAGAGCTCAAGCATTTTTAAATAAATTCTTTTGATTATTGTTTAGTGCTTTTGATTAAATAATTATTAGATACAAAACCTATTTCTACACTATATGTGTGAAGCTCAAGGATTAACAGATAAATAATATAAGGATTAACACAGTGAATATTTGTGACATGATTTAAATATTTTAGACCTATAGCTTATATAAACATTTTTTGGTACATATAAACATTGGCTTCAAATTCAAGGAAAGTTTATTATTATAAATGTATCTTATCTTATACAGTAGTTAGTCTCCAATGACTTATATCATGAATTAATTTGCGATTATTTATTAACAGATTGAAAGCCAAATCATTAGATGCAGTGAAACCATAAAATTATTTTAATTATCTGAACACAAGCTCACCATTGAGTGAGATTTAGAGTGAGCTAAGGTTTAGGAATTCTTACATTGATTATTAAGTTAACAAAACTTCTGTTTCACCACAATTTTCATCAAAAGCACATAATATTGCAAATTATTTTTAGCTATTTCTTTATCTTGTTCTTCAATAAGCTCTTTGTGAGAATTTTTTTTATTTATTTGTTTAATTTTCAAATTGAGTGATCTTCTGAGAAATGAAATTAGTGAACCACAAAGTATTTTGCCTTCAAATAAACAAAAATTATGCATAAAATTTAGAGTTAAAATGTTTCTTCGATTTCTTCAGTCTTTTTCATTAGTTTATTAAATGCAACAAAAAATTCAAATGGAATCCAAAGAATCTCAAGCTGTAGAGCGCTCTCAAGAGACAAATTGTTGGAAAGTTCGGACTAAATTTGAAAAACTTTTGCTGCTTTTAACTATTACTTTAAGTTTTGCATTCGTTATATCATTTTTGTCACTAATTATCACTGATTTCAAAAACAGAAAAAGTAAGAAAATATTTGAAATAATGCCGAATATAATTAATGACCAACTTTTTTCTTTATTAAAGCACAAGTCTGTCTAACAGGCGTTTGTATAAAAGCAGGTTTGTTTACATATATTTTATGTCATATAATTATTATGAATAAGTTATCAATGATATAAAACTTTTTAAGTATTACTGCAATTTTTCAATCTGTAATTTCTTTAAGAATTTAAAAATAATTTTCAACTCTAATAACTCGTTATAACTGAATGACTGAAAAAATATATTTATTTACTAAAAGCTAAAGTTTTCTATTTAGATATTTTTTAGGACTTTTATGAAAAGCAAAATAATATTAAGGTTTTAATGTATATATGAATATATAATAAATTTCTATAATACTCTTGAATTACTAAGACTTAAAAAAAAGTTTTAATTTATATGTTTAGCATCTGATATATTGAGCTCAATTGATGAGTTAATATCCCCGTGCGATGATTTCTATCAATTTTCATGTGGAAAATGGATCAATAGTACAGTAGTGCCAGAAGAAACGGGGTATACGAACATTTTTGCAGAATCGAATCAAAGACTTGACATAGAACTCAAAAGTATGAACTCAAGAAAAATATATATGCATTTTGATTGAAATTGAATTATGAATTAGATTTAATTGAAACGGTGGACGAGTCAATGGCAGCATATATTTTAATCAAAAATCATTACCAGTCGTGCATGAATACAAGTAAAATCTGACAATTATTTTACAGTCATTCAAATGACATAAACAGTAATCTTTATTTTTAAGCCTCGATTGAGAACAATAGTCTCGAACAACTTCGTGAAACACTACATATATTAGGCGATTGGCCTGTGGTTAATGGCAGTGATTGGGATAACACTACTTTTGATTGGATTGAAGTGATGTCAAAAATGAGGGAAATGGGTCTCAACAATAATATGTTATTTCAGTTTAATGTACAGCCGAATCCACTTAATAATACTCAATATATGATACAAGTATTGAACATTTATTGTGTGCTTTATTTTATTCACATTTTATTGTCTTTTTCACAGCTTTATGAACCAGTATTAGGTCTTCGAAGACAAATCATAACTAAAGGCTTTAACAATGCAATAGTAAAAGTTTATCATAAATTAATAGTCGAGACAGCGATACTGATTGGGGCAAAAAATCGAACTCGTGTTGAAAGTGAAATCTGGGATTTGATTGCATTTGAAAGTGATATCGCACAGGTATTCGTGATTTATTTTTGTATCTTATTTTTGACAATTTATGTCATCTTAACATAAAAATATTTGCCCTATTAGTGTATATAAAACTCTTGTGTAAAGTTTGTTTTATTTCAATGTATTGCAAACATCTATTCAAGAAAATTGTTTTAAATTATGAATTACTGTAAAAGTGATACTTGTAGTCAAACACGAGAATGCAATGTTGGACTAATTCTGGACTAATTATAAATCTACAGTAAAATAAACTATTTTATAAAAAGAAAGTTTTAGTAAATTTTGAGAAAAGAAACTTTAATCTCAATAATTAATTCCATCATTTTGTCTATAATTTAGATGACATATGACATCTCATCAGATGAAGAAAAAATGTCTGGAATCGTAGTATTAGATGTTTTGATCAATTTCTCTCCTGATAATAGTGTAAAATAAATTGAAATAAAAATATTACTTCTAATACTTTTAATACTATTATTAAGTTTGAAAGTTTATATTATAGAATATATTACAATCAATAAATGTTATGGAAAACGATTTATTGAACAAAACAGTTACTAAGAAAGAACATAACGAAGAACATAACGAAGAATCGGTGAGTTTTAATTAAAAATATATATATTTGATGGGAATTTAACCATAAGTTTATGAATACACAAAAGTCTATTAAATAGATTTATGCTTAATATAATATAAAGAATATCAACCAAACTATAGATTTTGAGTAACAGCCTTATGTTTTAAATCTAAGCATTAATTGAATTCTTGTGATGACAAAAAATTAAATAATTTTATTTGTAAAGACAGGAAAATCTGTTGTCGAACCGAGACTTGGGAACGATTGGCTCAAATTATTAAACAAAGTGATCAAAACAAATGAAACTATATATGAAAATGAAACAATTTTTGTGAACAATTTTTCTTATATGATAAATATTGACTCATTGATCGCATTACTAAATAAAATAGATCGCAGGTATGCATGAGATATAGCCAGGCCTCGGATTTTTATAGATTTGATTTCAAATTACACTAATATTAACTGTTTTTATTTGAAGATCATTAGCAAACTATATGTTATGGAGAATAGCTTTTAATTCTTTAAATATCGGTAATAAACAAATGCGAGATCTGACGACTGATCTCAATAAACACCTATACGGAGTCACCACTAAAAAGTCGCGTTGGAAGGAATGCCTTTCAGATATGCCTTTTTCAAGAGCATTGTCTTCGCTATACATTAAGAAATATTTTGATGAAAAAACGAGAATAAGCGTCAGTTCACAATCATTGAAGTTATTGTCTTCGAAGTAATTTTTATCTAAAATCAATTTCTTTTGAAGGCCACCAAAATGATTGAGTTTATACATAAGGAATTTGATAGAACACTAAACAATACTGAATGGATGGATGAAAATACTAAGAGTAACGCTTATAACAAATCAAAAATGATTAAATTCATTGTTGGCTATACTAATGAAGTAATGAACGATACGCTAATCAATAAAAGCTATGAAAATGTGAGTTTTTAAAGTACCCTAATTTTTCGCGTAAAACCCGCACCCACGTATAACCGCACCCCTTGTATAACCCGCACCATTAAATTTTTCAAAAAAATGACTTTTTCTCGTATAACCCGCGGGTTATACGCGAAAAATTAGGGTACTCAGTGTTTGCTGGGATTTGAATTTACCTATTTTTTCAATTCTAAGCTCAATCTGACTAAAGATAATTACGAACATAATAACCGCATTATCACAAAGTGGGCCAAAGAATCTGAATTTTCAAGTTTAAGAAAAAGAAATAATCCTCACAGGTATGTCTTCTAAATGTTGGACTAATTAATGAGTTGATAATAATTGAATTCCTAAATAATAGTTAATTGTAGTCTTTTAGGAGACATAAAAAGCTTTATCTTTTTTCTTTCAATTCGTATAAAAGTTGGAAAAAGTTCACAAAGACTACAGTTGTGAACGCATTCTTTCGTCAGGACTCAAACGCGGTTTTCATACCGGCGGGTATTCTTCGAGACGTATTCTTTGATCCCGACAGACCTTATTATCTGAATTTCGGTTCAATGGGTTTCATAATTGGCCATGAAATTACTCATTCATTTGATAATTCGGGTGCACTTTTTGACGGGGAAGGTATAAAACAGGAATTTATATATAATAAAAAAGATTTAAAGGTATAAAAAATAATTTAAAGGTAATCATAGAAACTGGTGGCTGAACAGTACTAAAGATGAATATGACAATAAAGTGAAATGCATGATAAAACAGTATAATGATTATCTAATCAGAGATGGACTTCAAATTAATGGCAACTTTACGTTAGGGGAAAATATTGCAGATAACGGTGCCATCAGAATTGTTTTTAATGCTTATAAGAATTTTATAGAAAAATATGGAGAAGAACTTAAGTTACCGGCAATTAGATATACACCAATACAATTATTTTGGATCAGTTTTGCAAAGGTTTGTATAAAACATTTGTGTTATGTCTTATTTTATATAATGATTGAAATAATTTGCAAATTCCAAACAAATGTAATATTTAAAAAAGTTTTAATTGAATCCAAAAAATATATAAACTAATCGTTAATGAGATGGCAAAACCGTGCAGTAGACTCTCGTTATAATAAAGAGCCAAATACAAGAGAAATTATTTTTATCAATATAATCAAAGTTTAGTTTAAATCAATTTTAAAATTAGGGAACACTATAATGTATAAACAATTTTTAGCCAAAGAGTTCATTATAACCAGACTTAGTGCAAATTATTAATTGGTTGTTCTAGAGCTGGTGCAGCAAATTAACTCCCGAAGCCTTCAAAACCAATTTGGATAATGATATGCACAGCCCAGCGCAGCAAAGGTTTATATTTCAACAAATCTATAACTTATCAGTTTTAGAATTAAAACTTTTTCTAATTTTCAGAATCAATATTCCTTTGAGTAATTTTGAAGAGTTTGGTAAAAGTTTTGGATGTAAATTGGGGTCAAAAATGAATCCAATCAAGAAATGCACTGTTTGGTGATTAACATCTAATCAAGTTCTTAACAATTAATAGTAATTTACTTGTAATTTATGTAAAATACTAATTTCAAACTCCATTTAATCAAAATGAATCTTTCGATATCGCTATCATAATCACTCTTTATATTAATAGCGTCATCATCTTCATCATAATCAGTGGCGAAGCCACAAATTTGATCGAATTTTTCCTAAATTTTAATCCTTTATTCAAAGAATTATAACGTGTTTTACTGGTGTTTTACAATTTGTAGAAACAAAAACTTTTATTAAAATAATTTCCTGCAATTCAAGCTTCAAAATTACAGGAAAATAAGGCGTTTTTATGAAATTAATTAGCTTTTAGTTTGAGTTGAGGGGGCATATGTCCCTCTGCCCCTATGCTAGCTTCGCCACTGATCATAATAGACAGCTATTTTAGAATCCTTTAACTGATAAAAGGATTGGACACTTAATAATTTTTCGATTCGTGGATTTAAAAGCCTATTTTGTAGTATTTATTTAATTAAATACTAGAGGGCGCCTTTGTAGAAAATTACGAATGTAATTTATTATTATTTTATATGTATTTTTCAAAAATTACAACTGGAACAACGCTAGTTGGCACAGTTCGCAGTTATCTATTTTCCAGTGTTAAGGCTGAAGGTCATAACACCAAAGCTTTCATTAAAATATCGTCTGCCATAATGATTAAATTGTTATAATTGCTACGGCTCTCGAAAGCAGTGCCGTAGTCAGCTATGGGCCAAGGGTTACAGATATCCCAAGCATTTTCAGACATTTAAGTGTAAGTCTGTAACAATATCAAAATTATCAAATCTTAGAATTTTACTATGTCTGGCCCCCAACTAAAAATTTCTGGCTACAGCACTGCTCAAAAGAGTAATATTTATATATTTTCTTTATAAACTCTTTTGAGTTATTTGGCAAATAAAATAAAATCCATTAAAAAACTAGAATTAATCAAATCAATGTTGAAATGAATCTATTGTTTTAAAGTTAAAATATGAAGTCTTTGATATTGTTCTTCTTTTTAAAATAATTTAAAATAAATTTAAAGTTAGGTTTAGATAATATTAAATTGGATTCAATTGGGAGTCACTAAATACTACCCAAATGGTTATGTTTAAAACCTAAAGATGAAATTGAAATGTATTTTTTAAATATTGATGTAAGCGTACTGTACGTGTCTGTAGTCATACAATATTTTAATAGAAAATTACACTGCACAACATTTTATATGCGAAACATTAAATTATAAATCATTAATGTTCAATAAAATTTTAATTCTTAATCATATTCAGATTGTTTTAGACCATTAGTATTGAATAATTGATCAGAAAAGCAATTAAAACAAATCAAAATATTTGAAGTAATATTAAATAATGACAGAACCAAAGATAGATCCACTTTATCTCAAATATTTAGAAAGAACTCGAGCCGTATCCTCTGCAAAACCAAAACCCATCCCTCAAACAGCTGTTGGACAACAACAATATGAATCATTTTTACCAAAAGATTCCACAGGAAAGGAAACAGCAGTTTATGGTTTACAAGAAGGAAAACCCCTTCAGGGAGTTGTAAACAATACTTTCCGACACGGGATAGGATTGGATGTCAATATGCAGAAAGAACTCCAACAGATATGCCATTACTTGCACAACAACTCAATTATTTAAGAGGAAAAGGTTTTGAATTTATTGATAGAATAGGAAAAGGAGGCTTTGGAGAGGTGTGGGACAGAACAGAAATAATAGACAATGTGAAGGTGTTTGTGGACGAAACCTATGTCTGTAAAGTGATTTATCTGTTCGATCAAAAGAGCAGTTTTCCAAAACCCATTCATATCTGTCTGTTTATGGAATTATGTGACAGAGATTTGAATTCATTAATATATGAACCACCGGAATGTCGGCTTACAGAAAGTCAAACTCATCAGTGGTTTATACAAATAGCTGAAGCTCTCAGATATTTGCACGAACTCAATGTAGTTCACATGGATATAAAACGTCAGAATATATTATTTAAAATCGATATCACAGGTGAACAAACTTTCAAATTGACTGATTTCGGACTGTCTTTGAGATTTAGAGCAGGAGAGGATACCACTCATGACAAAAGGGTCGGCACATCTATTGTCGCCATAATTGAGACTGATATGGAAGCGCTCTCCCGATCTCATCTTTAAGTGTCAGATACCTTTGACACACAGCCAACACATCTCTGAGTGTTGTTTGTGTTTGATTTTGTGTTTGTGTATATTTCTGAACAACACTTTTTGTAATCTTTTTCTTACTTTCATTGAAGCCAAACGGAAATGATTAACAAATGCGGCCGCAAATGAAATTTGGACACAGGTATGGAGTTTCATAATAATTGACATTTATCTTGAAATCATGGGATAAATTCCGGTACTATAAAGATAAGCGATTTCGTTATAAAGTCTGTGTCATAAGTAATTGCACAAACTTTAAAAGCATATAATTTAAAAACTATTTGGATCATAAATACCATTATCTTCGACTATATGAAGATTCTTGATAATGCTACTCATGAGTGGCTTTGCACTTATTTAGATGGCATTTTCGGATATTAAGATTTACATATGGACCAGAATTTTCCGGTCCAGGACATATTTCGGGCCTGAAGGACATTTCAAATATTAACCTTTTTAGTGAAGAAATTAATGTTTTGGTTTCGCAACTATTTGGGTATAAATAGTCTCCATATCGGGTCAAAATACCGATTTGTTGGAATATTGCATAAAAAGCATTTAAAGACATCTTATAAGTGGATACAGAGGATTTACATCATGATAATTGCTTGTATTCAACAGTTCCTATATCTATATATCTTTTTATAATATCATATAAAGTGATACGATTGTATTCTTTGACCACAGAGACCTTCGACTCATGCTAAACAGTCATTTTTTATGTTGCCAACCTCTTTTTGCAAACTCTTGTCTTTGAAACCTATCCATTGTCTTAATTGATAATTATTCTTAAATCTATAGTTATAATGTCATAAAAGAATGTTTTATCTGTAAATCGAACGCTTGTTCGAAAACAACAATCATGGGGTAAACGAGCGCTGCAAAGTTTGTGCAATTACTTATGACACAGGCTTTACCACTGATCTGATAATTTTTTGTAAAAATCACGATAAATCTCTTTAATCGTACGCTTTGTTTGATCGAAAATTCTTGCAATTCTGTTGTACTCGTCATTGAATGCGATGTAATAGTTCTTAAGGCAATGTAAATGATTAAGACATGTTTTAAATGTGCGAATTATTGGAACAAAACCAGGTTTGGTGAGAATGAAGTGCTTATAACTGACATTTTTGTCTTGCAGTCAATGAATGTTTTGAGAAAAAAACCGATTGTACTCATAATTATAAAACAATTGGCTTCTATTAAATAATATGCCAATTCATCGATTACTTCAATATCACACTCATATTGGTTATCAAATGCTCTAAATGTCAATATTATGTCTTCATTGAAAACTTTTTCTGATCTGAGAATAATATCCTTCAATTGATTATCGAATGCTTTCAACATATTTTAGAAAATATTTCTATTATTTCCATCATTTTTCTATCAGAAATATAGTCTTTGACATTCAAAATAGACTGAAAGCATATACCTATTCATATCTATATTAGGAATTAACTCGTGTTCGGCTTTTCCCCAAAAGTTGGCAAAATTCTTGAAAAGTTTGGTTCAAATGTTCTAATGATATAAATATATTCGTTTGCATAAAGCTTACTAAATATGTATTCAATCCAATCATTTCTGAATATAAAATAAAAGTCTTCGCAAACTTGATTGTTGTTAAGTCTGAGACATAGAATATGATTTATTGTACTATTAATGATAAACTTCTGAATTTCAAATGCAATGCTATAGACTTTGAATGCGTAGAATTTATAGAATGATTTCTTTTTCTCTCTGATCGACTCTTTCACATCCTTTCATCCGTTATTACAGTACATGACGACACTTGAAAGTTCGGGTTTTGTATAAATGTATTGAAATAAAGATCAAATTGAGTACAATATCCGCGATCTATTCTTAAGGCATCATTACTGTGAGACGCTGTCAATGAGGGTTCACCTCTTTGTATAGACCAATGATTTACATAAGAATCTAATATTAAATGCGTTTTCACTAATGACTTATGGCTTTCCTTCTATAAACCGCCACTTCTTCGCTAACTTTTCACTGATTCTAATCAACTCATATCCTCTGCCAAACAAATGATCCCAACCATAGAAACTTTCACCTAATGCTAGAGTCTTTACATAACTTGACTGAAGATAAGAGTTATATCGAAAACGACATATGTGTTCCATTTCAAAAAACCAATCCTTTCTGTCATTCACTAAGACAAAAGCGTCGATATAAGAGATCCTGACGTGTAATTCGCGTATAACTTCATAATATATACGAATGTTATCAATAGAAATATCAGAAAAAGCTAGCGGTTTAGTATGAGTGCAAATATCCGATAGTTGTACACTATTTCTCAACATTACATAAGATGAGCCGATAAGTGTTTGAGTCGGTAATTGAATAAATGATTTGTATTAGAATTCAAATAACTTATCAGTTTTGGACCGCTCGAAACTTTTGCAACTGTACTCATGTGCAGACTTTAATAGACGAAGAAGTGGTGTTTTGGATGTGTTTGGAAAAGGTTTAGCAAATATGTGATAATGAATAGATATATATCTGCAACTTTTGATCTCCATTTCCTTATATAGAGCTGATTGTGTCCAACCATTAAGAATCTCATAATTGGATTATAATAGAAAAATGCATTCAAATTACACTATTCATTGCAAAAACAAGAGCTCTCTTCAAATTGAACCCAATTTGCAAATCATTAAATTTGATATTATTGTCAATCGAACTCCTATTCCTCCAACTAATAAGAAGTGTTGGACTGACCAAAACGCAGATTCTGTGTTTGCATTGATGTGATCTTTTTTCGTTTTGCAGATGGCTATGAATTAAGTTCATTGTCTTACGACTTCCTAAAACTCTGTAGTGTTTGAGTCTATTTTCAATCATGAATAAAGCGAATACATATGAAAATCCAGCGCTTCTTTAAGAGTTGCCGGAAGTGCACGAACAGAAATATCAACCTCTATCAAAAGTTGAACACCATTCCCAAAATCAAACCATTGTTTGAATCCTTCGGCATGTATTTCACGATAAGGTAATATGAATTCGTTGTATTCATCATATAAGTTATCGTATATCGAGATTTCTGTTTATTTTTCGAAGGCTTTCATATATACTCAATGTCTGAACTAGAGCCCCAAATTTTGAAAAATTTCAATTCCCGTCCCGTCCCGCTCCCGCAAAGATTCAATCCCGTCCCGTCCCAC
>JAQGCH010002125.1:0-13467 GCA_034699485.1 Nanhermannia elegantula
TTATAGATTCCACTTATTAAAAAAGCTAAAGAACTGGCAACACATGAGATAAGATATTTTGGTAGTCCCTGGTCTGCACCCAAATGGATGAAAAACAATAACGACTTCGTTCATGGCGGACATATCAAGGGTGATGTCGGGTCAGAATATTGGCAGATATACGCCAAGTATTTCGTAAAGTAAGTCTTTTAATTAGAAAAGTTTTACCAGTAAAACATCGAAAGCATTGCGCCTACGGTTGCCAGCTCTCACGGATCGGGCGGGAGTCTCCCGGATTGAGTTTTAATTTTGGAAAATACACAGCTTGGTCCCCCTTTGAATTTTGAAATTTCAAAAAAATATACTTTTGTCCCCCTTTGATATATCCCGAATTTTCTCACGCATTTAACCTGAGCCAACCTGGCAACCGTAATTGCACCTGAAATTAATATGTTTCTCAGATATTTGGATGCATACAAAGCTGAAGGCATTAATCACTGGGGAATCACAGTTCAGAACGAACCACAGGCCAACCAATCATTTAATTCAATGATATATTCACCTGAAATGATGCGAGACTTTGTCAAACGAGCTTTAGGTCCAGAATTGGAAAAGAGCGGTTACGGTCCCGATAAACTCAAAGTAATGATTTGGGACCACAATTTAGATTTAGTCAAAGAATGGGTGAACACAATTTATAGTGATAGCGAAGCTTCAAAATATATCGCCGGCACTGCAATCCATGGATATTTTCATTTCCCAAAATCAAATCTCGATGAACCACATGATAAATATCCCGATAAGTTTATTTTGGCGACTGAAGACTGTGTGGGCTTAGAAGGACTCGGAAACTGGAGATTGGCTGATGGGTACGCCGTAGACATTCTAGAAGTAAGATATTAACAAAATGAGAATACGCTATGTTTATACGTTTCATATTTTATTAATAACTAACGAGTCAATAAATAATTCAAATAATAGATTAAATTAAGGATTTATTATTGAATACAAAACTATTGTAATGCATTTTGAAAATAAGTATTTGAAAAATATTTTATTTTACTAAGCTGGTCCCATTGCTGCGCACTTTATATAATTTACTAACCTTACCCCATAAAAGAAAATATACGGATATTTTTTTTAAAGTACATAAAAACAGCAGTTTATATTAATTTGTGCCCATTAACTTGTAAATAAACCGTAAATTATATTATCTTTAATCAGATATTTTTAATTGTGTTATTATTTTAAAAGCCATTATTATTAATAAAGTGCCATTCGCTGAACACTTCCAAACCGTGTTCTGTTAAAACTTACAATAAGTTTCTGTTTCTTCGCAACTCATATAATGGAAACATAACTGATATTAATGCATGAGAACCCTATACATTTCGTACTTTACTTTTTAAGTAGCCAGTAGATAATTTTCAAAATTTTGATTATTAAAAAGGAATTGTTATAGCGTTTACAATGCTTTTGCCTTTATTGAAAAACTTTTATGACAAAAATTTCAAAATAATTGTTGTAAAAAATTGTGGAATCTCACACAGACCGACTCACTCAAATTATTTTTTAATAATATAGATTAATAGACTAAATGCTAATTTGTAACCAATAAATTTTATTATTCAATTATTACAGGATTTATTACACCACACAATCGGTTGGGTTGATTGGGCACCAGTTTTGGACACAAAAGGAGGCTATAGTTGGGCGGGTACTATAACTGACGCGCCCATTATTGTTGACCCCACAAAGAATGAGTATTATCGGCAGCCGTCTTATTACGCTTTGGGTCATTTCAGTAAGTTTTTGCCGCCCGGGTCTGTTCGAATTGCAGCGTCTACTAAGGCCTCAGTCAATAATCACGCACTTGTAGGAGCCTTCAGGACACCAAACAATGCGACCGTAGTTATTGTCGTCAACAGTGATCCAAATGATATTGATTTTGTTGTTGAAGACGAAAAATTTGGCAAAATTATAACCAAAATTAATTCACAATCTATTCAGTCATATATTTATTACGATTAGTTTACATCTGTGTAGAGTTTTTTTTAATAATAATGGTAATATGCATTTGTTTATGTTGCTTAACATAACTTAAGCAACATAAACTTAACATCATTTTTCGGTGAGCTATAATTTATAATAGATTTTGCAAGTATTCAATATTATAGCTCAATATCCATCCCGATTCCAATCAAATTAATAAATACTGTCGACTCCACATACTTTCAATAAAATAATTGGAAGCATTTATAATAATCAAATACTGTACTTTGAGTTATTGGAATTTATGTGCCTTAATAAAAAAAATTTATTTTGTATAAAAATTATCAAATTGCAATATTGGATATTATTACCCTAATTTCTTGCGTATAACCCGCATCTTATAAATTTCAATAATTTGCATAAAAAGTAAATATTTTCACATATTGCCCGCACCCAGCGTATAACCCGCACCATTAAATTTTTCAAAAAAGCAACTTTTTTTCTTGTATAATCCGCGGGTTATACGCAAGAAATTAGGGTAATTGTGTCCACTTAAACTCTGTCAAAAAATATTTCATTACAGTTAAATACTTTTCATTGATAATTTTTTTGTATTAATAAAATGTTTTTCAAAATTACAATGATCGATTGAAACTAATTATGAATTTGATAGGAAAAAGAAATGAAAATCTCATGAAATAGAAAATTGCAATTTTAATTATTTTAATAATGAAAGAAAAAAAGTTAATATTTATTTTTAAATCAATCTAATGACTTGTGTAGTACTTGTAAAGAGCATGCACTTCATTATATTTTTGATTATACTAAAAGACAATGCGATTGTTCGTGTGAATTATGTAAAATATTCAGAACTCATATCGAAAATGCATATAATTCGAGAAAATTAATGAGAAATTATGCTGAAAATAATAATAAAGATAAAAGTGAAGCTGTATTCACTTCTGGTATGCAAAAAGCTTTGCTTTTCCCTATAATTCGAGTTAAAGATAACTTTTTCTCCCAAAAGTTAACTTTATTTAATTAAACATTTGGAGGTTTAGAAGAAAAAAGTAAATCTTTTTGTTTTATTTCATTTGACGGAGAGATAGCGAAATGTGCGAATGAATTTACAAACTTTTATTTACAAATAATTCAAAATACATGCCATTGTAATAAAAAAATGACTCTTTTTGTTGACAACTGTTCAAGTCAGAACTTCAATTGACTCAATTTTTAATTTAAGCAAAAGGCTAGTCTTCCACTCAAAGATTGATATAGTCTTCATACATACTATACATACAGTATAGAAGCTTTTAAATAAATGTTATTTAAATATTATTTTAAAATAGAAGAGAATTTTTGAGTGTTAAATAAATATGAGAGCTGTTAAGTTAAATTGACTTTAAAAATCTTAAAATCAATGTTAATACTGTATCTAAAATTGCATTTGTAAAATTTTTTATCTTGTCTAATTTATTTTGTGTGTTAATCATAAATGTTTATCTGATTATGGAGTAAATGATGTAAACTTTATATTCTAATTGTTTGAAATTTCATCTTCTTTTATGAGTAATTTATAAAATATATTATGGTATATAAATTATTAAAAAACTTTGTTATAAAGTATAATATGAATTCATATAGTTTAAGTATTTTATATTTCATCATTTTATTCTTTAATTTAATAATTATAACTTTACTTTGCTTTCATTAAACTTTTTTAAATTACACATCATTCCCATTACAATCCCATCCCACACGCATTTTTGTAAACTCACTCCCATCCTATTGAAATTTTTTTTGAATCCCTCCCACTCCTATCTCTTGGCTTAAAATTTAATCCCATCCTATCCCACGCAAATCTTTGCAAACCCATTGCTATCCCATGGACCCCAATGGCAATTGTAACCCAAAGCCACAGAAGGAACTGTGTGAATTTTTGAGCCAGAGCTTAAACCACTAAGCAATCCAGCCCTGAAAAATATATTTATTATACATAAATAACATGAAAATGCTTCGAAAGTGTTGAATATTTAATTAGGTATTTTATAACATTTGAAATATTTTATATTGTTTACTTCATATTCTGTTAATTGAGATATATTTAAGAAATTCGTATACAATCATAAGGTTGTACAATAGGTTCAAAACGAAACTGAAAAGGGATAAAATGCCTGATATTCAGGATCTTAATGGAAAAGCAAATTAGTTGAAAAGTTATGAGCATTTTAGTGAGTTTTGTTTAAGTTCATTATTCATTTAAGTTTTGATATAAACTTTTTAAAACTTTAGTAAAAGTTTTTTCACTGGTTTGACTCTAATCAGTTGGTATGTATATGAATAGGATTTTTTACTAAAACATAGAGAAAAATTTTTGCAGTTTCGTTTTGAACCTATTGTACATCACAAATATAATTGCGAATATATCAGATATTTATTATATACGATTTTCAAAGCTATATATAAAGTATAAAATAAAAACGTGTTAATTTAATATCAACGACAATTTACAATAAACCACAAAAATTAAACATAAATTTTGTCAATTTATGACATAAAATATTAATTAAACAACAGTTAACTTGTGGTCAGAAATATTACGATAGTCTTTGAGAGTCTTCTCGAGTACTTTCATTTCAATAGAACAAAGATCTTCTGTTTCCAAAGTTAGCCATTCATTTAGAATAAAAGTCAATTTGTTTTCAACGTTACGCACTTTAGATGCAGAACTTATTGTCCACAGAAAGTGTGAGATAAATGAAGCAAAGTATGAGATCATGTGTAAAATATAAACGAATTGGATTATATGTATGTGAAACAAAATACTAAAAAATATAAGAGAATTAGCAATTGTGTTGATAATTATAAAATATTTAATAAAATTTAAATTTTTATTAAAATTACTGCGAAATTCTGTAAAATCTAAAATAGTTCTCTGGGTCAGTATTATAACATTTTTATCGGGATTATTGAGTTTTCTTTTATATTGTTTAATGAAAACATTTATAATTTTTATGTATCGTTTGTTAAATTGAACATAAATTAATTCAAGTGTTATAATCCAGGAATAGATATAAAAACATATAATAAATACACGATATTTATGATGAATTGGCAAATAATTCAAATTTTGGTCAAATTGATCATACATCCTTTTAAAGATTGAATTAAAATATATATTTGGATTAATTATCCCACTCACTGATATTATTAGAGTTAATGATATCGAGATTATAGTTGAAAATAAGTTATTTGTTCCTCCAATAAAACTTTTTATCTCATACTCTATTAGGTTATTATACAAATTGAAGATCTTATTTGATTTTAGTTTTATTATTAAAAATGAGACCAAATTTGAAGCCAATATTATTAAAAGTGAAAACTTCACAACTAATATATTTATACTTTCTTCTAATTTAATAATTAATATCATTTGAATAAATACAAAGCCGAATATCATAAATGTTAAACCAGTTAAAATGTTTACGATCCATTTATTATTACAATTAATGCCGAAAAACTTTATCAAATATCTAATCATTTTTAAATTATGAATTACTTTTAAAACACATTAAATTAGCTATTTTTAAAAGTAAAATGCTTTTTATTTTTTTATACATAACATTATTTATTGAAATTTTATATTGTGATTCATTTGCTCGTATTTGAGTAGTACTTAAAATAACTTAAAAATTTACGCTTATATATGTATATTTGTATTTTTCATGCGCATACTCAATAATAATTTGATGCAATTTTTTCTCTTTTATTTCGTAATGTGTTACTACGGGAAAAATTTTACCTTTGTAATTCTATTTTTGATTCAAGATACATTACTATATGGGTATTAAAAATAATAATTAAATTTGAAATTTAGTTGCATTTGCAGACATTGCAATTAGTTCTCAAACTTGGCAGCTAAAGCTTTAAGTTTATTAGATTATTTTAATTTTATATCAATTTCCTTATATTTACAATTTAATGGAACACCTCGAAAACATTATGTTCTAAGCCTGAAGGGATATAAGCTAACAGAAACAAATTAATTCTAGGTTCAAAATATAGAGCCTGAACTGAGTCTGAGTATATGCTTTAAAACTTCGCGCCTAATCCCTGGGCCGGTAATCTTCCAAAAAATATATAGAAACTTATCAAGTATGTTTTTAATACATAGACGTATACAGTTTGTCTAACAAATAAAATGAATTTAAGAATTTAAAAAATAGATTAGGTGAAACACAATATTTGCAAAAAAGGTTGCATAATCACTTTTTATACTCGACTTACTGAGCTAAGAGCTTAGGCTCAAAACGTTTGTCGAGTAGTGCCTTAAACATAGACTGAGCCTGCTATGTTTATATTCATTATCCTGAAATGAATCAAAGCTCACTTCTAAAAGTCACACAAGACGTTGCATCTGAACTTAACTATTTGTACAATTACTAACATTTTGTTACGTTTTATTCAAATGATTAATATATTAGCTAGCATTCATTCCCTATAAATAAAGATACTTTGCAGTCTCTAATTCAGTCCTAACTCTGTCCTCATACAGAGTACATCATTAATAATGTAACGCTAACGAAGTTGCACGTATTTTCATTTATTTTGTAATTGTGTAGTATTTAAGTCTAAATAAATGCTTAATATTTGTAAAACAATGCATTCATCATTAGAGGTGTCCTCAACTCATACATCGCAAATACCCTTCAATTCAATGAAATTTACTTTACTAATTTTGAGAGCTTAGATTAAATTATCCATATAAGCTTTATTTCCAAACATTATTTATTTATGTTAATCTTTGTTTATTGTAAATAAAATAAATTCTCAAATTTTTAACATTTTACTAATTTTAAACAAAAATTCAATCAAATGTAATTAATTGACTATTTTAAGTTATTTTGTATGTAAAGTTTAGTCAGATAAATTGACTTTTAAGTTGCACAATTTCTCAAATTTCTTACTTAAAATATAAATTTATTTAATATTTAAGTTAAGTATTGTGCAACACATCTTAGTTTTTAGCTTGCCTAAAAGTGTCTTATCTTTCACTTTTCTAACATTAATTAGCAATTAAATATAATAATTAAAATACTTCATAAATATCATTATAACATTTTATAAAATTTCATGACATCTCCAATAAATTTTAATCTCCAATTATTCTTCTTGATTTTTCAAGAAAATTATATTAATAAAAAACATATTTTTTCTTCTAAAAAACCCTTTAATTTTAGGTAGGTTTTCTTTCGTGAAATTGTTGAGTGCGAAAAAATACAGTTTTTTAGAGAAGATAGATAAATAATTTATTTATTACTCTAAAATGTTTCTCGTTTTAAAACATTTTTTACAAATGATGCATGAATTGGTTACATTTTAGTGTGTTATTTTTATAGCATTATATCCGGACTCGTACTCTTTTCCTAAAGAATTTGCACATCGCTGGGTTAAAAATTTAAAGCATTTATTGTTTGTGGAATATAATAATTTAATAATAATAATAATACTTTTTATTTATTACTAGATTTATTAATTTTTTGAGCAGATATTACCAATAACTTTGAAAACGAGCATTTTATTAAGATATATACTTTTGTGTAAAGCATAAGTTATATCTTTAGCCAACTGTACAGCTTTATATACAGGTATTTCATTATGAGAAATAATTTTTTATCTTATTATTGGTTGAGTTCAATTTTTTGTGTACAGCTCTTATAAATATTAACTTCAAGCTGCTATAAGTGAAAGTATATATTTTAAAGCGAGAGTTTTCAAAGAAATAGGTAGTACGCTACTTAAATTGAATACTAAATACAGATTTTTATAGTAATTTGAGAGCTAAAGATAATTCAATGTTTAGGGTCAGAATTCTTGATATTTTAACTGTAATTGAGGTTCAGTATGTTTTCTCAAAAAATTTGTTAATTTCTTTGGATGGATGAGATGAATGTTAGAAGTGACATCAGTTGATTTTTGCCTTATTCCCTGTTTAATTTTTACCTTGGACGTACCATCTTTTTAAAGTCTTAAAAGTACATCCCCTGGAGCTTGGTACCTTGGCCTGGTATGACTGAAGCGCCGCATTAAATGAGCTAAATTCATCTCATAATTCGAGAATTTTGAACACGGCTCAGAGCTCAAAGATTATTGAGCTGAGCCCAGCCTTGATCTGAAATAGTTTCTATTGAGCATTTTTCTGCTTTTTTGCTAAATATATAATTTATGATTTACAATGTTTATTAAAATTAGAATTCAATATATTCTCATATATAATAAAATTCTCGAAATGAATTAATGTATAATTATTTTTATTATTATAAAGAAATTTATTAAAATAGTTAAGTATCTTTAATTTTACATTTGTTAAAAATTGTATTTATGAAAAGAACAGTTTGCTTTAATACTACAGAATATTTGCTATTCAATATTTTATTATGATATAAGCTTCTTATGAGAAGATAAGATGTTTAGTGATTCTCTTATAATATAGAATGCGAATCAAATGCAGTTTTTACATATATATTTACAAGTAAAATATCAATAATTAATAACTTTAAAATGGCATTTTGTCGATTAATACATGTTTTTGGATCAATTTAAGTGCAATTTTACAAAATATAAAGGACATTCGTGGAAAATGTTTGAAATTGTAAGATGTTGATTAACTTTCTAATTATAATCAAATTAAAGCTTACAATAAGTGTCTTCTAATATGTAAAAATTATGTCCATCATGCATCAGGAAAACAGAAATTTTTTACTTTTAATATTGTTTTTACAATGGGCCCTATGGGAGAAAATGCTATTTTCAGAAATTAATTTCAATACTTTTCCTGTTGAATAATGAAACGATTATGGCTTATTTTAAAGTTCATAAAGGGTATATTATTTCAAATTCTTAACATTTTTACTTAAACCCCACGGGTTTATAGTTTTACCCCACGTATTCTTATGGTCGTTTAAATAAAATGCCATATCAAATAATAGTTCTAGTTACTTTCCCTGTATAATAAAACGAATATAGGCGATTTTTTTTATAAAATTTGAATAATATAAAAGGGAGAAACAATGTATGCTTTTTCAAAAACTTGAAATCTTTGGGGGTTTTGCATACTTGAACACTATATTTGGCAAATCCTGTCTTTCAAAATGTTCGAATTACGTTCATTTCAATATAACATATAGAATTATCATAGTTTAAAAAACTTTGCCAATAATCTAAATTAAAAATTAGTTTTTTTTAAATTGAGTTTATTGCTAGTTACATACTAAATATTTATTCTAGAATAGTTACTTGACTTGAAAATACAGTATTGCTATAAATCATGTTTGTTTTACACAAAATAAATAATATTAAGGACAAATATACTTCATTGACAATATTATGTTATTTAAATTTTAAAAATTTAAATGTTCTATTTTTAAAGATTGAAATATTATTTGTTAATTTATATAAATATTTAGTAAATTAAAATTATTTCTATTTGAGTTAATTAAAAACAAAATATTTTAGAGGTAAAATTTTTTTTACAAAGATTGTATATAAAAATTTAAATAAATCTTTAATGTATATAAAATCAAAGATGAATAGAGCAACTTTCTGGTATTAAAAATTTTATCTCTTAACGGATTATACAAAAATTTATTATATAATGTTAAATATATTATATCCATGATGGCCAACAATTTTTTGATAGTCTTTGACAGACTTCTCGAGCACTTTCATTTCAATAAAACAAATGCCTTCTGTTGCCAAAGTTTGCCACTTATTTAGACTAAAATTTAGCTCTTTTTCAATTTGCAAAACTCTTAATGCAGAACTCAATGTCAATAAATTGTGTGATAAACTTAAACCAAAAAAGAATATAATAAAAATGATATAACTGAAAGGATTTTTGTTTATATAAAACAAAGCATGAATTAACATAAATGTATAACAAATATTGTTGATTATCATAAAATATTTAATGAAATTTATATTTTTATTGAAATCGCCGCGAAATTCTGTCAAATGAATTATTGTTCTTTGAGTTAGTATTAAAACATTTTTATCAGGCTTTTTGGCTTTTCTTTTAATTTGTTGAATGAAAAATTTTATTACTCTTATATATCGTGTGTTAAATTGATAAAAAAGTAATTGGAGTGTTATTATCCACGAATTCACATAAAAACATATGACATATATACGGAATATTTTATCCATTGGTAAATACTTTAGATTTACATCTAATTCTTCAAAAACTTCTTTAAAATTTGAATTTGTATATAAAAGCGGATTAAGTGTCGCAATCACTGAGATTATTAGAATCATTAATATTGAGATTATAGTTGAAAATAAGTTATTTGTTCCTCCGATAAAACTTTTTTCTTGATAGTCTATTAGTTTATTATATAAAATAAAGATATTTTTAGATTTTAGTTTTATTATCAAAAATGAAATTAAATTTGAAACGAATATTGATAAACATGACATCTTTTCAAATAATACACTCATATCTTCATTTAATTCAATAACAACTGTTGTTTGAATTAATATGAAGCCGAATATCATAAATGTTAAACCAGTTAAAAAGTTTGCGATCCATTTATTATTACAATTGATACCAAAAAGCATTGTCACATATCTAATCATTTTTTGAATAGTGAATTTCCATTTAACTGTAATTCAATTTAAAGCTTGACATTTACTTTATAACTATCACTGAATATTAATACAGTTAACTTATATTTTAACACAAGTACTCTCAACTAAATTGTAAGTTGTAATTCCTTGCTTGCCTGTATATTTATAATGTGTGTATATATACAGGTATAATATATAGTATACATTTTGAAGCGCATACTCAAGGATATATTGATTACACTCTTCTTCGTTTTATCTTTTTTTTTACTTTATTTCTCTATAACTCTGGCTTTTAATTTCTTTTATTTACAATTTCTATTCAGCAGATGTTCATAACAACAACAAAAAGAGTAAATGAATAAATACAATATAATTTGAGACGACAAGTTGAAACCAAAAAGTGGATATAAAACATTAAATTAAGCACTTTTTCGGTTCTTTCAATTTTAATCTTACAAATTACTTCAATATAACGTTTTTATACAATATATCTTTAAACAAGGGAAAGTATGCAGTTTATGACTGTTTACAAAACGCGATCCAAATGTATTTTTGTTTACCGTCGGTACCTGACCACTGGTCATTGGACACAGACTTTTTTCGTTATTTTAGAGGTTCTCAGGGACACTGATCATGAATATAAAATCAGTTTTTTAATAGCTCTTACCATTTTCGAGATCTATTTGGCAACAGACAGACGGTCAAACGGACGGACGGACAGAACAAATCCATAAGCGCACTTTTGAGCGCGCTAAAAATCACGTCATTCTCTGTGTACATGTGTCTATATGCAGTATGTAGCTTGAAAATATGATCAAAATTATAATTTTAGCAAAAATCATTAAAAAATATAAATATTTAGTACACTTCAGCCTAAAATTTTGCTTGAATTTAAAATGATATAATTCTGAAAAAATAAAATCTTTTATTTATTAATTTCATACATTTATAAATAATGTCGTTTCCATGACTTAACAACGAATCAAATTTTTCAAAAATTTTTCTGAATATACAATATAATTTTTTATTTAAAAAATTTTAAAGGTTTCATATGCATCTGTAAATTCAGGCACTTTTAGAAGAATCAAGTAATTCAATATTTATTTAATTCACTAAAAATTTTTACTAAATCAATAATAATTCAAAAGCAAAACTTTTAAGAAATGAAAGCTTTTAAACATCTTAAAGGTTTATTTATTTTTTAATAACTCAAAATATTGATTATATTAAGTGACTTTTCTAATACAACTTATATAGAAGAAACTTTTGAAGTGTTAAATATATACGAGACCTTTCAAGTTAAATGTGAAAAAACTTAAAATCAATATTAATACTGTTGAAAAATTATTTAAACATTTTTTACCTAGTTTAATTTATTTTTGATGTTTCTCATCACCACTTTATCTGATTATAAAAAAATAATATAAAACTTATCTATAAATTTAATTTGATTTTCTTTTACAAGTAAAATAGATAACTTTAAAAAATGACATTATATCTTAATATATGCTATATGTTTCTTTCAGTGTTTAGCGCATAGATTGTTTTTATAAATTGTTTTTAAATCATTAAATTATTTATCATAATATCATATGCTGTGCGACCTTTTGATTATAATTATCCATTTTGATTTTAAAGTTTATTTGGTTGTACATTAAATACTTTAGATAATGAGTAGGGTGAGGATGTTCTGAACTATAAAATATTATTTTGGGCGCCTAAATTAGTACCTAATATAGCATTAAATAGACACAAACAATAGGCAATAATAGGCAATTTTTTAAATATTAGCCAGTTCATAGCAACAATATTAATAGTGCTTCAAATATTATTTATTGTTATTATATATTCTTATAAATTGAGATTACATTGAAATCAACAAGTGTCAGAAAATTATATCAATCGATATCAATAACTGACTTTAGGTCACATCAAATTGATTGAAATCATCGACTTAAAGGGTTAATTACATCAATACAGAAAATAAAGACAATTTAATATGACATAATATAATTTAAATTAAAATAAATAAAATATTATAAAATTTATAAAAAAAATCATGACAAAGGCACAAATAATGTGTTATATGTATTATAGGACTTAACAATAAAAAAAGTAATTATAGGCAGTTTGAACTTTCACTAAAATTAATTATAAATCAAACCCTATTATATATATTCAAGGTAATATAATTTCAATAATATTAGGATGCACCCCTTTGAGAATAATAGAACTACGCTCACGAAACATTCAGAAAATTTTCTTTATGTTATACTTAATGTGAAGATTATGTAAAACTTAATTAAATACTAAAATAATTGCATCAAATCTTAAAAGCGCATTAAAGTATTTTGTATTAATACATAATTATTTAATTTTTTGCATTCATTTTTTCTAAACCATTATAAATATAAATAATTATTTAATCTCTCAATTTTTTGAGCTGCTTTGTGGTGATTTACCAGCATTGTAAGCCATTGTCGCTTTGGCAATCTCATCTTGCCATTTCTTGCTTTCTGTGAAGGTCGCGGCCGCGAACTCGTAGAATATGTCCTGATCTGTAGATATCAGGAAAAAAGATGTCGGATCTGTGGCTACATCACGAGTGAAGAGGTCATGTAATAAAACTATGGGCCCGTATTGTGGATTATAACAAGTACTGCTGTCTATACAGTCTATAATATTAGTATTTGCTATTATTGGGTTTGTGTAATACTTTAATATAAATCTATCATCACATAAATCTCGCGTTAAAATTACTAATAATTTATCAGTGAGTAATAGCCAGACCTCGACAGGATTTTGCTTAGTTATTCTCCATGTGAGAGCTCCTTCATGTAAGAGATTATGTCCTTCCAAGTTAAATGTCAT
>JAQGCH010002126.1:0-13465 GCA_034699485.1 Nanhermannia elegantula
AAGTTTGAGTTTCTATTTTCAAATTTTATTCAACAATATTATACTTGTATTGCTTTCTTAGAACTCTTAGAACAGCACTTATTGAATTACAGATAAATCAATAAACATTTAGTCATATAATATATTTAAAATAGAGTTCAAAATTAAAATTGAGACTTTCAATTAATTAATATTTTTGTAAACATATGAAAATTTTTAAAATTGTCGTTTTTCATTTAAAATGTTATAATTCTTAGTAAAAATTTCAGATAACAAAAAAAAGTCATGAATTTGAAAATGAATCCAGAATTTCACAATTCATTCTTGCATTGCAAGTATGCACTACTTAGTGAAGGAAAGTTGAAATCCAAGCCCAAGAATGTTGGGTTTGCGTGAGAGTACGGATTTTAGTTTTTATTAACACATCGGGTTTAGATGGGTATAGGTTTGAAATTTCCTAACTTTTCTTTCACTATTATACACTCACTCGACTCACTCTAACCTCAGATTCTTTTAACGAAAATAATTTATGAGAATAAATACAGGTATTATTCAAATGAATGCTTCTGTTATCTTTTATGGTCTTTTAGAAATAATATAATTTCATATAATGTGCTATCAACTAAAGTGATATGAAGACGAAAGCTATTTCTCATACTTACAAAGGTATAATATGGACAATATCTTGCCATAACTCAAATAAAATGAATTTTTGACATATTTGCTTCATATTAAGTTAGAATTTTTTTTTATTAATGAATTGAATTACTCTTAATGTGATTAATGTATTCAATTTAATGGTTTTATTGTTTAATTATTAGATTAATTTAATGCTGAATTGATTTCTTTGAAGTGATTAATAAGTTATTTCTTGTTGTTATTCAAAATTCAAAGTTTAGTTATATATTCTAATTCTGGTTCACGCAAATCTTGGTTAATAAAACAAAAGTTTTAAATATTCCTTATGTTAAAAACCCTCTATAAGTTAAACGTAAGACCCGATTCACTTCCATAGCAACACATTATAAAATATATCCTATAAGTTAAAAACCTCTGTAACTTAAACCTAAATTGTGGTCCCTGGAGGTAACTGGGTATGAAACAACCCTATTGGTAAACTCTAATTTATACAGTACAATCACTCAATCAAATAGGTTCCTTCATCATTCTGGAAAAGATGTAAAAGATGATGATTTGATAAGTTACATAATTAAGTTTTGCATTCAATAGTCTGTTTATGTTTAAGAAGATATCAAATTCAAACATTAACCCATACATTAAATAGCTTACAAGTAATTGTTATCAAAAGAACATCTGTCTGACCCACTGAACTTTCCGGGATTTGAAATGTCTTTGAATGAGTGACTGTACAGTACCTTTAGTACATACTTTGAGCACAACAATCATTTATAGAGTATTTGTATCTCGTATCTGATACGTATAAATTCCAAACTCAAATGTGATGCACAGCAAAAATAGTTCGCACTATTAATAAATATCAAAAGTGAATCATATTTAAGAAAAAGAAATAAAAATATCTAGACTATACATGGGCGAGGCATAGGTTGCCTAGGGGTTGATCCCCCCCCCCTCCCCCAAGAAATATTTTGAAAGTAAAAAAATGGTCATTTTATGGCAAAAAAATGCGTTTTGAGAATAATTGTCTCAGAAAACCGGATAGTTTTAACCCCCCCTTCATATTTTGGAATAAATCCTGAAATTAACCCCCGCCCAAAGTTTCGGAGCTTGTCCAGGTATGGTCTAGACTATGATTTGTCAGTTATAATTAGGGTTCTCTGGACCCCTTCTCGTCTAGGAGTGTAAGTCTGAAAAACTTTGAAATTCCAAGGGGGGGTAAAACTCTTGGGGGTTGCTGTTTTCCAACTTTCCATGGAGGTGTACACCCCAACTCTGGCGAACCCTGGTTATAACTGCTATAAACAAGCTTTAGCTGTTGTTTCATATTGAAATTAACTCTATATTGAGAATAATAAAGTAACAAAAAATAGGACACAAATTGCGTCAATCATTAGTTTTCTTCAAAATAGTATAAAATGTAGGCTTAGGTAAAAGTTACGTAGATTCCAGTTAAAGTTGTAAAGAGAGTTCATTTATATTTTATTACCGTATGAATTTTATTTGTTTCACAATACTATCTTATGTATCAGGTTATGTGGGTGTAGCGTTGCCAACACTTCTATATGTGATTCCTTGACTTTCAACATATTTATCAATTTTTCCGAGACATTCTGGAACACATATTTCAGGACTTTTAGCGATGAGGTTTGCATTATCTGCCATATTAATTATTTATTTAATGACAGAAAGGGCTTATTTATGATTTTAAGTTTTAAAATTAAACTCAAAAACCTTATCCTTAAGAAATTGTTTATAACTACTAATAAGAGTGTTTATAATTTCAAATTTTGGAAATAATTCACGTTTAACACTTAAAAGTATATTCAATCATATTTTTGATTTATATATTTAATAAATTTTTGATTTTTTAAGCCATTTCTTCAGCCGTGACACAGAGGAGGAGTTTGATACTTTCCCGGTCATTCCGGGACGGTTGGCAACGCTATATGGGTGATATGTACTATTGGTGGCAAAAGTCTTTGTTAAACTGGTGTTCGATAAATTACAATATCCAATAAAACTAAATATTATTAAGGGATACATAAAAAATTAGTTTATTATTAGAATAACACATGAAACAGATTTTATACTTTATAATTACTCATACATTATATGCATTAGTAATCTCTCTATTTATGAGCGCGAAAATGAACGATTCAACAAAGACTTTTGAAGCCGATAGCACAGTACACACCATCCCCAAGAAAAATGGCCATTCAGTGAGTTTGATCCCCATAGGTTTCAGAATCACCCCATAGGATATCTCTGCTATGTATGCAATACTAATTCAATACAATATTATGTATTGGTAATACTGACCTCTGACCTCTAATGATTTTCCATCTATTAATGCATAAATGTATGCATATTTTTAAAGTTTTAGTAATTAATAATTCAAAATCAAAACATTAATGTGAAGTAAAAAATTAAAATTTTCAGTATTTTGTACAACAATAATAGCTTATGAACTGTAGTTTTGTGTATTTTATTATGAACTGCGTTCTAACTTACATATTAATAGCAAAGTAATTGTAACTGACTGTGAGATTAATCTAAAACTTCAAAATACAACATAAATCTAATGCTAATTTTGATGAATAGAATGACGCTATGCTGAAAAAATACTAACTTTTTCAAAGTTATGGTTTATATCGTAGAGTTGTTCAAATTACAACACAAGAATCATAAATAACCTAATAATACCACTAATTTAAAGTTGAAAACTAACGAAGTAATCAAAACTTCTCAAAATATTTCTGTTTATAAAATTGAATCTTATGAGCAATTAGTGTAGTTTTGTTTAGCAAAGCATCAAATTTCGAGAACAGAACTATAGTTTAGTTATAGATTTTATAATTTAACTGTAACTATAGTTAACCTATAGATCACCTCTAGTTTAGACCCTTAAATCTCAGAAAGTTAAAATTTCTTCTACAAAGGATATGTTTGCACAAAATTGCAAATATGCACTTAAAAACTCAATTTTATCTATAGATATATCTGTATGTAGGAAAACAACATTATTGTGCATATTATATCAACGTAATAACAATTCTTAAAATAACCAGAAATCTGTCTTAAGAAAAATATTCAACTATTGCTCAGACTGTTTAATAATACAGTGGATTCTTTTCATAAATGTGTATACTTATAGATCTGATCACAGCTTCATAATCAATATGAATATATTTTTGCACAGTTAACATGCATTTCTCCTTAAATTTTTGTGAATTAAATACCTAAAAAACTTTTCAAAATATATGTTTAATTTTGAGTTTATTTAACATTATATGAAACTAAAAGTGCGGTCTAATTAGTTATCAGATTCAAATGAGTAAAACAAATAAAGAACGAAATAAATGTCATCTAATTTTGTTTATCTGAACAGCAAACTGATAAAAGACTCACTACAAGTATGACATAAACAAACTAATTACCAAAATGTGATCATTTCATTAAGTGTTCACTTATCACGTGATTTGAGGATAATCTTGTGAATGACCGGGTATGGCGTTATTGAGAATCTCTTTTTGATGACAGGAACTTCATTTAGTAATGTCTATTGTAGGGCAATGGCTTCGAAAGATCTTTGACTTTTTCTAACTCTAATGTCTTTCCACTTCACGATTTGAAGCATTGTTTCAAATAAATTGTATACTATAGAGTGCATGAGCTCGTCATTTGTTACCAGAATTAAAATAAGATAAAGTTTTCAAATGTTAGAAAGTGGTCTACTATTAGCCGCACTTTTTTAGAGTTCCTAATATAGCACCTTAAAGCTCAAGTAGGAAATTATGTTTTCTGGCTTTTCATCCAAGTTTGGTTCAGTATTTTGAGAACAGTCTTACTTCTGAGAACTTTGTGAAAAAACAAAGTTATGCTGTTTCATCTCTGAAAGACAAAAATAAAACTTTCTTTTTTCACAATTAGGTCTCTGTACAAAATCTTCATTTCATGCATATCTTAATTTGATCGCATCCTCTTTTGATCACATAAATACATATTTTTATTTTTGTTTACATAAATCATTAGCTGTAAGAGCTGCGTGAGTTGTAAACTTTTAAATCAATACTGTTATACATAATGTTGAAAACCTAAAAGCCTGTCTGAACCTCAATTTAAACTTAGAGCCTGAGAACAATGTAAGATATATTATTACAAATGGTTTAATGAATTGATAAAAAGTTTTAATAATAATCTGTTTTAAGGTATTTTAAAAAATAATATTCCAATTTTCAAAATTCAGTTTATAATAAATGTTGAATTCGTTGATATTTTTGTGTCAGGTCAACAATTTCTTAATATTTAGATAATTTATAGCTAAACCGATCTAAACAATGATCCAAACAGATCTCAAATGCTTTTCGATGAACTCTCTCTAATTTTTTATACTAAGCATTACAGAAAGTTACCAGTTCTTAGTCATTATATCCTTTAACATGAAATGTTTTTTAAAACAAAAAATAAATTGATTAATAAAACCTTTATTCATAAACATTTAATACTAGTATTGTGTGTTTGAAACAGTTATTCACATTTTGTGCAGTACGTGCTTTTGTGACTAACTTAGTATTCTCTCTGTGCATTCATTTGCATATAAAAGCGCACAAAAACATTAATATAAATTTCCAAATACACTAAGTTATAAACTTAATGCATATAAAATTTCATTTCCCTCGTTATATAGAGCATAGATTTTTTTCATCCTAAAGTCAGACTTACATTTACGCAGTTTAACTGATTTTTTCAAAATTAGATATTCTGCTGAGAACTCAATCACCGAGTTTTGTTACTTTCCAATGAATGTTTATCCTCATGTTTAGTCATAATAAAAGTACATCAGAAAATTTTTTCACAAGGATTTTACTTTATATCAAACTTTATATATTTTTCTTTTCATGGAATAAAACTTTTTGATCATTTATCTTCATTTTTATTCTTTCTTTATTCAACATTCATAGGTGTCATTAAAACATGTGTAGTCTTGATCTTACTGTAAGCTCAAAATATGTCTCATATAAATCTAGTATTTTCAATATTCTGAAGTCGAGCTCCTGATACCGTATATTTTAGTATTACATTTATAATGCATACTATAATGTATTCTAATTTTTATAACACTATACAAAAACAACAGATAAATCCTATTCAGAGTATGTTTTGTGATGAACCACCTGAACCTAATTGAAACTTAAAATCCATTTACATTACAAGAACTGGCTTTTATAGGATAAAAATTAGAATTGCGCTGTATATAGACTTTATTCCGCACAAACTTTTTACTTCAATTCCAGGCAAAACATTTATATAAACCTAAGTTTGTGCAAATTCTCTACTTTTTTTATTTCTTAATATAATCTTATTTCGTTATTTTTATTAATTAGTTAACATTTATATAAATTTATTTTGGAAATTATTATTTAAGTAAATTTTTAAAATTATAACATTTAAATTTTTTATTCTATGTACTGTATAGTACAATAACTGCAAATAAAAAATGAAAAATAATTTCAATAACTATTAGTGAAAAATCCTATTTATACTTTATATGACTGATTATAGAAATAGTGAAAATATTTTATTAAAAAAAGAGAATTTTAAAAAATATACTTTTGTATAGAATTTTCTTATAGTCAACTATATTCTTACAGAATAACTATAGAATAACTAACAGAATGACGATATTTTGATTTTAAAAACTCAACTTTTAAAAAGATGTGATAACACTTCAACAATTAGATAAAGACCCAGTTTATCACAAAAAATGATAAGAAATGTTTAATAAGTTTGAATAAATGATTAATTTTAAGAATTTTTTCAGATTTATGTAATTTGTGTTTATAATTAAACATTTATTAAAGTCTATTAAAATATAAACAGTGGAGAAAAGCAGTTTACTCTGGCATTTTTTGTTGAAAATGACTTATTAATGTTATAAATACACATTTTTATTTTCCTATAATGACTGAAAAGCACGCATTTTAATCCTTTTCAGTTTTTATTTGCACTTATTGTACGCATTGTATGTATTATCTTATAGTCAAAAAATTTTGGAATTGAAAAAAACCCTATTTTGTTATTCCTTTAGTCTAAAGCTTTACTTAATATTTTTATTTTTCTCAAATCTATACTTTATTGGAATTAGAAAGAAAAATATTTCTCAATAAGAAATATCAAGAAATTCTAATAAAACAATAGTTTGAAAATTTTTAAATCATTAAACAATATGTACTCTGAGATCAAGTTTTGTCACATTTTAATATTTATCATAGTTTTAAATTCTATATATCTTTAAAATAGGAAGATCTGTGTCACTAAATTTTAACTCATTGAAAAGCGAGTCTATGTTATAATTTTATACAAAATAATTATATTTTTAATTAGTAAGCATTCTCTGAGCAGATGACAATTGAAGGGCTCTTAAATGTTTTCACACATACTATCAATTGTTTGTTAGCGTGTATTTGAGATTAATTACATCAAAACTCTTATAAGAGCTCTAAAGGGATTAAGTTTAGGACATAGTTTGATACCTCTTCACAGATAAAATTGAGATATCATTTAGTATTTCCCTTATATTACATGTTTATATTAAGTTAAAAGGTCACACAGTATTAGTTAAAATAGTTTTAGTTTTTTATTCTCTAAGTTATACCGTTATGTTATACCGTTATGTTTCTTCATTAAACTCAAAATTAAAAGTTATTGTGTTTCTCAATATTAGAAGAAAAAGCAAAGAAATGAGAATTTATGTGAGAAGAGATAGCAGTCTATAAGTGCATCTGCGAGTAGAGAAGTGGAGAGAGAATAACAAAAATATTTTAGAATTTCTTTGCTTTAGAACAACAAATAGAGTCAGTTTTGATCCGCTTTCGATGTGAGCATTACTTGTTTATATAGATATACAGTACAGTAGAGGATTGAAAACTGTTACAGTAGTACAGATTGTTTAATATTAGAGAAGGGTCGTGTGGATAATTAAATTTTTGAAGTTAAAATTTAATTTGATGCCTGAAACTTACGTATGAAACTTTCCCATCAAAGGATCCTCTTTTGTTATAGATTTGCGAGATCTCTATGAAATACTTTTACGCAATGAAGCGCTTCAAACTCCGAGTCAGTTCGTTCATCAAATGGAAAGAAAAGGTGGTCGATCGCCAACACTCAGGTCATAACCATTTCCTTAAAACTCTAATAGTATTTCTATTGTAACAAACATTACAAACATTAACAGTCATTAAATAATAGCTTTTGATGAATAAATATTTAATTTTTTGAATAGATTACGATTTGGACGTCGAGCAGATCCTTTGTGGAACTCTTCTGGTCCGATATCGTCTGAAAGCGTTCCCGAAAAGAATTCATTCAGTTAAATAATCAGCGAATCAACAAATTTAACATTATTGTTATTATTGTTATTATAATTACTATTATGTATTATTATTATACATTATACTACTTTTCCTATTCTATTAATTTACAATAAATTTCAAACTTAAATAATATATCAATTATAAGCCAAATGTTAAATTTGAAAATTAAATGCTTAGTGTATATAAACTTATGCCAAACATAATGAATATATACCGGTATATTCTCAACTTATTCATATAATATACGGTATATATCCATATGATTCGCTGTTAAATTGTAAAGTGTTGAGCGTATTCAGTATAGAGTCACTATCGTATCATCAAAAATAAATTTGAATAAGGTTTTAAAATCTACATTGAATCTGAAGGAATTAAGTTTATTAAAAAGTCCTTATTATTGGAAAATTCGTATTTTAAATTTTATACGTCTTGAAAATAGTATTCAAGCCATAAAATAGAGATAAAATTCAATATGCATTTTCTAATACTGTATGTGCTTAACTTTTATTGTGATAATCTATTTATTTATTTATTATTATTATTCTAATTATTTTGTTTTTTTGCTTTTGATGTCAATCATCAAATGATTAAATATTTTTAGAAATAAATTTGTTTGAAGTGACTTTTCGTTCTTATTACGAAAAATGTATTCATTTCTTTGATTAAAACTAAAAGTTTGTCTCACTTATCGATGATTAATAAGATTTATACTTTATATCCTTGAGTTTGATGGATAGTTGAGTTACTGTAACTGTGAAGCCACGTTACACCTCAGCCACCTTTATAAAGGTTCCTTAGAGTTAAGTGTAATAGGAACGCTTAAGGTCTGGCGTCCCTTCCTTTAAAATTGATCCAAATATTGATCATTTAAGAAAATTTTATGATTACTGTTTGTTCATTTAATATTAAAATCTCTTAATTTTAAATATTGAATCATTAAATTGAAGTGTTGTGGAAACATTTGTAAAATAATGTTTGTGTCATCCATTTTAGCATCTCTAAAGGATTCCTTACAAATGCATAATAGGAACACTGGTTCCTTTATTTTAAGGTAAGGGAGCTTAAAGTGCTAGTGGGAACATAGCTTAAGTCAAAACTCGACAATTACAGTATAAATGGTCGTCAATTAATCTACAGCTACTGTATTATTATACGAATTTCATATATAAGTAATTAAAACATTTTGAGTCTTATTTATGAATAGGCTCTAAAAAAGCTCATTTATCGTTCTCTGCTTCATATGTTTAGTAGTTTCAGATAATAACATGACAATTAACAATACTGAACAACTTTTAAAAAATGCTATTTATAACTGACGTGTAAATTATAATAAATTATAAAATTTCCGTTTATAAAAATGTTTCTTTATTACATGAATTGTTTCGTAAAGTCGACTATAGTTCGAGAATTCGATTATTAGATAATAAGCAGAAAATCATTAGACTTTAGCCAACAATTTAATTGCGATTCTAATCAAATTCATAAAAAAAAGAAAGTCTAGAATTTAAGAAATCTTTGAGAACCTTCACTGAATTGCAAGACATTGTAAGAAATATTTGATACATTTTATTTTTAATGAGAATTTATTAAATTGAAACTTATATTTACAGATAAAGTTACTCTTTATTAATATACTTTTATTTTTATTATTCTTTGGTTGTCTGGACTTTAAATCAATATATTGAATAAGAAGTTAGAATAAGATAAAGTTTAATATTATAGCACTTTTAAAAAATAATGTAAAGCTATTCTAATGGTACATCTGGTATATGTAAAAATAGTAAATTCCCGATTATGTTCCGATAAAAATAAAATTCAAAATTTTTAGATATTCCAAAGCTATAAAAACTGATTCTAACAAAAGTTTGAAGACTTGCTTTAAAACTAGAATTGTCTAAAACCGAGAGACTTGTGCTATCTGTAGTCATATTTTCTTTATTAACTGCTAACTCGTATCCGACTCGTAAGTAAGTTCTTCATAAAGATGACACTTCAATGGTAACAGTTGTTCCTGACCTGTTCCTGACCTCTCATATTTGCACATTTTTGTTACCACTAAGTAATTGATCAGATAATCATTTGAATAGATTTGAAGCTTATATTTATGAAACGGTTTGTTTTAACAAAAGGAACAAAATCTGAATGTGTTTGTCAATGATTCTTACTTAAGACAAAATGACATAAAAAGTTTTCTTCTTTCATGTAATTTAAAAACTATACTTTATTTCGTAATTTTCTTGTGCTTAGGATTAAGAAAATTGAATTTCAATGTTATATATAATTTAAATATTGAATAAATAGATGACTTTTAAGTTGGATTTTTACAATTATTTTATTCTTCTTCTGTTTTTTAAGTCCTAAGATTAAAATAAAATTAATCAATACCTATATATTCTTCTTGAGTCACTTCTTTAGTCTGATCTAAAGGGTTGTAATAGTAATGAATGTTTAGCAATACAGACATCGTTCCCAATAAGTCTGCTCTTTAATGAAGTCATTTTGAGGCCATTTCGATACAAACCAACTCTTATGAAATGTAATAATTCTGTTATTTAGTATTTCATTAAGCATTTGTATATTTTTAAGTAAGTTCAGCTCTTTTTACGAGAAATAACATTACACTTGTTTTTAGTTGAAATTTACAGTTATGTCAAGTTTTAGATTAATTATAAAAATTTAAGCTTTTAATGGTTTTATAAATAAAAGTGCAATTCTTTAATGAGCTGAACATTTAAAATAAGAAATTCTTACGAATGTCTCTCAATTTCCTCAACAGTTAATCTGTGATTGAAGTCTTTCAATAATATTTCAAATGGATTAATAAAGTTTGAGAAACAATTGATTTACTATTCAACAAATCCATGAGTTGTAAGCATTTTTTATTTCTTCTGTATGTCCGAGGGGTTGATTGACCACATTTTTGCTTAACATCTTGCATCTCAAGTAGAATGACACCACTCGACCAAATATCAAATTTACTCCCACTGTAGTACTGAACCCTTCCCTCATCAATTTCTGGCGGTTGATAATAAGGTGTTCCCTTACATTCTTTTATTAAACCATTTGTCGCAAATAAATCCAATTCCTCGTAATAATAAACAATACATTTTATTAAAGCTTAAAAATTTTCATTTGAATTAAAAAATTTTTTTTACATATGATGTTCCGAAGTCAGCGATTTTGATGATATTCGAGTTATCTATGAATGAATGTGTTATTAGAGTTGGTATTTTACAAATGCCTTTGCGGTCCACCAGTGAAGAATATAAATTGTGAATAAGAGGTGGACCGCAGAGGGCATTCATAGAGATTTTACACTTTCTTAAGATATAAATCGATAAAAGACTATTGAATAAGTTTATGAAAAAATATAAGCAATTATTAATACTGTACTGTACATACATTACCACGAAATAAAACATTTGAATTACGGAATTCATGATTCAAACGAAAAATATTTTGATAAAACTAATGTTATAATGTCAGTGAAATTAATATTTTTTTATCTAATTCTTAACATTTTAGATGTAAAGTTTCTAATTTTTTTGAATTTCTTTACATCAGATATAAAAAACTCTGTGCTTTCAAAAAATGCCACAATTATTTAAATTATAAATTTTTACTCATTAATTACCTATTAATATGTTCGCTGGCTTTAAATCTCTGTGAATTATACCTCTAGAGTGAAGATACTTTAAACCATCTATTATTTGACAGAAATACATGAGAAATTAAATTTAAGTTTAAAAAATGGGTTAAAGTATTGTTTAATTAGTATTTAATAATTAATTTTCAAACCAATGCGACTGAGATTTAGGCAGTTTTTTAGGGTCTTCTCCTTCCTTAGTATCCAAAAATTCAGCCAAAACTCCAAAATCAAATAAATAGTTTGATCGATAGTAAAAGTCTCGATGATTTTCATGACATTCTTATGGTTCAAATTTTGTGTCAAATTTATTTCTCTTTCCCCATCATTGAGCACTTCTTCTGGTTTTGCCTCATTCTCATCCAGAGTTTGGAGTCTTCTGTTCGGTGTTTTAGAAGTTATTTTAGAAATTATTTTTATTGACATATTCTCTAACAATTGCAAAGTTTCCTTCTCCTAGTTTTCTGCCTTCGATATAACGGTTATTAACATCTTTATAAGTGACTATAAATCCAATGACTTGAGCGCTTCCTCTAATTCTGTCTCAAATTGCGATCTAAGACCCAATTGATTTTCTTTAAGTGATTTATTTTTTTGTTCTTTATTATCAGACATTGTCTTAACTGACATAAGAATAACTGTAACAAATAAATGTGCTCTACTGTTGAATCCCATCAGTATTGTTGAGATTCGCGCTCATATTCTATGTGTACATTAGAATTGGAGTCCACAAGAATTACAAGCATTATATTCTGTAATTCTGTATTTGTTCAGTTTAATGATAACAGAGAGCATTAGCTTCTACTGAGTTATGGTCATCAGATACACAGGCCATATACTAATACCTATACTCTTCAAGTTTACTTTTAATTTGATTTATTGACTATCATATAATTTTCTTGAAGTTCTTTAAATTCTTAGTTAATATTTATTTTAATCAAAAATTTTTTAACTAAAAGTTTATATTTGAGATTTGCTATACCCAGTGCTGTACCCATAAATTTTCTGCTTTTGGGGTCAAGAGGTAGAAAAAATCTGAGATTGATAGGTCATATTTATACGATGTATACGACAAACATATATTCTGCAAATAAAAGTTCATTTTATTATAATTTTATTATTTTATCTCAAGTGAGACACAATAGGAATTCAATGATTAGTCTAGATTTTCATTTTGGTTCAATTTATTTTTAATTATACTAATGAAGCGATAATGAGTTTCGAATTATCCTCTAATAAAAATTACATTTCATGTCAATACTAAAGTAGCATTTAATTAGCTCATGAATGATGATAAAGATAAAGATCACATCAATTCATATTTTTATGCCAAAAATTATTTTTCAATGTAATGCTTTAGAATTTAATATACCGTAATAATAAATCAAAATTTTTAGTTTATATTCGAATATTTCAATAATTTTTTTGACACAAAATCCGAAAACTAAATCGGGTTTACTTAACAATATTAGTTTTAAGTGTAGAGAGGGGTCAATTAATTTTAAAAAACTCTATACAATGCATTTAAATTTAAGCGTGTATTCAGTCTGTTTTTAGGGGTTCAATCGATTTTTGAAGAACAATTTAATTTTCGAATTAAATTAAATCATTAGTTGGTTCAGATCCGAGAACTGGACTGAAACTAAAATTTTTCAAGAATTTAAATAAAAAATGTAAAGTGCAGTGAATTAGCAAATACTACGGTAATATATTTTAGATTCAACTGGATATAAGTTCATCTGAACTATTATTTAATTAATGTACTGTATTGTCGATTGAAATAAAAATCGACATAGTAAAGGTGTTGGCTTTACTGCAAATAACAAAC
>JAQGCH010002127.1:0-13460 GCA_034699485.1 Nanhermannia elegantula
ACAACAATCACCACAATCTGCTGATAGTTATCAAAGAAGACGAAATGATCTCAACGAAAAGTGGAAAAGATTGCAAAAAGATATCGATAACTATAGAAATAAATTGCAAAATGCTTTAGAAGTTCATCATTTTAAGAAACACAAAGATTTGTTAAATTCATTATTGACAGGAGAACCAGAAAATACTGAGTCTCTTAATTATAATGAAAATAAAGAACTTTTAAGACAAATTTTTGACCAAACTTTGGTAGACTTTCCTGAAGATTATGCTAAAAATGATAGCTTTCCTGTTATCACAAACGATGAAATACAAGAAATTAGTTCTGAATCAGAACAAAATCAATCGTTGAATGGAATAATTTTTGATGATATATCTCAAGAATTTTCTGTAACTAATGCAGAGGAATGTCGTCAACAGACCAATCAATTCAATTCAAAAGAGGGAGAAAGTGTACCACAACTTGAGAATATAAACGAAGCATCAAATGAGACATCATTTAATACACAACTAAATGGCGATCAAATAATCGAAGAAAACGCACGAATTAATGGAAATCTCAATTCTGAAAATTCATCTGAAACTGAATCTGATGAGTCTGAACCTCAAAAACCTTCAGTAAACATAACTGATAGAGAAGTAGATAGGAATCATGTCATCCCAAACCACGAATCTATTGGTAAGATCTCGAGTGAAATAATGCCTTATATTGGAGCAGATATTAAAGCGATTGAGAATGAAAACGATTATACGCCACAATCACAATCTCAAAACGAGCCTTCAATTAATCAAATTAATGAAAAATATATTTTAAGAGAAAATTCAATAAGCATTAACACAAACCCAGATAATTATAATTTGAATACTATTTGTCCTGAAATTGAACCCGAAAATGGATTGAGAGAAACCAATGAACTATTGGAAACTACAATTGAAAGTTCAGACAACTTCAATACGAATTCGCAATTAATTCTGAAAAAAGATATTTTAAGCAATCAAATTGATATAGAAATGATTCCAAATGAGGACAAAAGAAATCATGAAAATAACGAAAAATTGATTGAAGTCGTCAATGAAAACGAATCTATTAAACCAAATGATGAGTCAAATGAAATAAAAATTGAAAATAATTCAATTAATAAGGAAAATATTGAAGCGGAAGAAAATTCATTAGATATTGAATCTCAACCTCAAGAATCAGAAGGAATATTAGATTCAGCCATAAATGGAAGAGTAATGAGTTCAGGAGTAGAAAAATTGCCGGAATCGGAATTAGTCGAGTCTATTATAAAGACAAAACAAAATCAAATACCTGTAATACCAGAGCACAAAGAAATTGATTTTATCGATTGTAAGGATGGTGTCAACGGTACAAACATTGAAGAGAAATTTCAAACGGAACCACAAATTCAATCAAATTTAATTCAAGAATTGAATGGCATTCAAGACGATTCACATTTGACAGAAATGCTTAACATTTCAAATCCAAAATCTATAGACGAAGTTGAGGTCAAAAGTAATTTTATTGATTTAGAAAATGAAACTCAAAAACCGACGAAAAAAATCAACAAAGACTTTGATATTGAAGAGGCAGCTGACAAAAGAGTTGATTTAACAAATATAATAAATGGTGAGAATGAAGATATTGTAGTTAAAAGAGAAAGCGATCCCAATATATTGGAAGAAACGTCAACTGATAATAAATCAAAAGAAGAAAACCCGATCACTGAAGATATGTTTAATGAAATTTGTGACTCAGATAATGAAACAATCTTGAATGAAAATCAAAATAATAATAGCAATGATAACATTGACACTAACATTATTGCAAAAAATGATATAGAAATAGAAAAAATGACAGATTTAACAAATAATAGAAATAAAGAAACAGAAGATCATGCGATTGAGGATATAATAAATAATGAAAATAAATTGCAGGGAAGTTTATGTGAAATAACATCTGATAACGTAATCAATGAACAGCAGTTTGATGAAAATGATAAAGCTTTCGGTCATTTTGATCGAAGAAATAGTGATTCAGACATTGAAGATATAAATCAATTAAAAGAAAATGAATTTGAACGTCAAAACCCCTTTGAAAAGGCAGTCGATTTAGAATTAAACAGTGAAATAATAGAAGAAAAGCAAGAAATTTATAAAAATACAATAGAAAGTGAATTAATAGATCCCTCAATAGATATAATAACGGAAAAAGAGCCACAATTTGTCATAAAAGATGAAATAAATGATGAGGACATTAACGGATTAGAAGGAAATGCCAGAAACGAAGAAATACTAAATGATTCAAATAATTTGGAAAATCTGTTGAATGGTTTTAACAAAATAAAAACACAAGAAAATAGAACTTTTGATAATAATGAAAGTGAAATCCAACCAATTGACACTTTGCATGAGTTAAGTCATAACACTCAACCATATAATGAAAAAATTATAGAAAGCCATCAAATGTCTCAAAAGCAAGCATTACAGCCAAACATGAATCTGGATATTAATGCTGATAAGAGAGAAATGAATACATGTTCTGAGGCTTTAAAGCCTGAATCATATATTCCATGTGTGCCAACACAACAACATCTCTTATCAAATGTCGCCACAGAAGATATTTTCAACTTTGATGACGTAAGTCTTGGAGTCGACCCAACAACTGAAGTACAATATAATCAGTTGATCGACACATTCGAAACACCAGTCACTTCAGATCAATATCAATGCGATTTGACTGATGGCCAAACATTTGAAGATCAAAGTATAGATTCTTCGAATCATTTACAAGATTTGACCAGAGGTGACACCGACACATATGAGACAAATCAAAGTATAGATTCTTCGAATCATTTACAAGATTTGACCACAGGTGACACCGACACATATGAGATAAATCAAGGTATAGATTCTTCGAATCATTTACAAGATTTGACCACAGGTGACACCGACACATATGAGACAAATCAAGGTATAGATTCTTCGAATCATTTACAAGATTTGACCACAGATGACACCGACACATATGAGACAAATCAAAGTGATCCGAATGATAATGTAATTTTTGAAGATCAAGAAGAGTCGATTCGGTCAAACTTTTCTGAGCAACAGCTCAATGTCGAAACCCCAGCACTAATTTTTGAGCCTCAGTCAGAATCAATTGCTGTCTCTCAATTACCTCAAGAATCGAATCAAATTGACGAAAGTTCAGCTGATTCTAGTGATAATGAGACAGATGTTGATTCACAAAATTGTGATGAAGTATATGTCGGCGATTATGTGGAAGACAATAATGTTAATAATAATATAAAGTTTGAAACGAATGGTCACTATTTAAAGACTGAATACAATGAAAAGGATCAACAAATAGAATCAAATCAATTAAAATTTGAAGAGAATTTAAAAGTAATGGACGAACAGTCGGAATCTTCTAAAACTTCAGAAGAAGAACAAGAGACACAAATAGAAAATGATAATCAAATTGATAAAACATTTGCTTTTGATCTTAAAGTTACACCAATGGTATCGCCTATGAGTGACTCGATTTGTTTGACTCAGGATCAAAATAAATCCCCAATCAAGACAGCTGTCAATAATGTAGAACCTAAAGAGGTTACAATAAGTGAAACAGTGAGCGAAAAGCCGTCTTATGAATCAGTAGAAACCGATTTCAAAGTAAATGAAAATACAATTGAAAACAAATATGTTCCTCAAAAACAAGAAAAAACGGAAAACTATAATGAAGAGCAGATAAATGCAAAAATAGCTGTTGTTAAAGAATTAATTGAAAATAATTTTTCTTGTGATACAAATATAAAAGAAAAAGAACCTTTAAATGAGTTAATGGAGAATATAGAAAATGAATCAATAATTTCTGATTCAAACGTGAATATTGAAAAATCAGAAGAGAAAATGAAAAATGAATACCAAGATCTGGAAGTAGGATATAGTGATCATGTTTTCTCAGATGAACATAAATATGCAGATAAATGGAGTCAAACATTTGATGAAGAAACACAAAAACAAATGTCAGACAACGAGATAAGTATTTCTCCAACAGATGAAAGAGAAATAGAATTAGAAAATAAATTAACAAATAATTCTGAAATCAAAGCAGATGTGAATAATGAAATTGAATTAAAAACAGGAATATTTGGAAACAAAAGCGAATTTATCGAAAGTAATGATAACTTAATTGAAAGCCTTTCAAATGCAACAAAAACTATTGAAGCTAAAGATCAATCAATTGATCCAATTATTAAAATACAATCAATGCAGTCTATGAAACACGTTGAGACACAAACAGCGCCTAACAAGGAATTTGAAAATGAAGCTCAAGTTTCAATGGTTTCAATAATAGATAGTGAACCCAATCAAATATCAAATTCATGTGAAAATAAAGAAAACATTGAAAACCTATCGATAAAGTCTATTGATTCAAAATTAGTTGCTTTCCCTCAAAACGAAAATATGAAAAGTGATTCGGGTAACAATGCTTTTAATGCAAAACTTTCAGAATGCAGTTATTTGACCAAAGAATCCATCAAAGAATCGAAACCATTTACGAATAACTTTAAGAAAACATTTGAAATAATAAATGAAGACCAAAGCGAAACACAACTTACAGAAACTAAATTAAATACAGAACCAGAAACTTTGATACCATTTGAAACACATGTCTTAGAGGATAAGCCCATATATTCTGTGCCAGATATCTTTATTGATCCGCCATCATCTTCATCCTCATCTTCTCCACCATCACCACAAGAAAAACGACGAAAAAGGCCGTTAAGATTTCCATCTCCTCTTTCATATGAAACAAAACAATCAAATGAAGACAATCCTTTGAATTCAGATGTCATAAAAGAGTTTGCCTCAGAATATGTCTATGACTTGATTGACAAATCCTTAAATATAATCCAACGATTAGGTCCTGAAATATATTCTGAAAACTCAGAAGATATGCAATTTTATGATATTTGTGAGCAAAATGATGACCAAACGAACTCGAGCTTAATTGAAGAAACAATTTTAGAATCAAGTGGTGATCCCTTAAATGACACGAACTTTAATAATCTGATTGACGAATCAGATGAATGTAATTCCAGTTTAGAATTTACAAAACCAGACGAATCCAATGAACTTAACTCATCATTTAATAAATTAGATTTTGAAAAATTAATAGATTCGTCGAATGCATGGATGGATGAAAGTGAGTTAATCGATGATTTCAGTGATACATCATTTTCTTCAAATGAAGAAAGAATCGATTCATCTTTGTTCAACAAAGAGGACAGTTATGGTTCTCTCAAGAAAGGTGAACATTTTGATGATCACAAAAGTATAAAAATGCAAAATAAACCAAATATTTCATTAGACGAAAGAGAGTCTTTTGAAAAGCAAATTCTGGGACCGAAACATTCTGAAGAATACGATTATAGAGAAAGAAGTAAAGATAAAACTACTGAATATCAAAGCGGTGACTCTGATACAGATTTAAATGATAAAAATAAGATTTCTATTAAAGAAATTGAAACAGACGAAGCATTAAAACTAAATAAAAACAGTTCAAACCCTGAACATAAAGGTGTTCGCGAGGAAAGTAAAACCGCGATAAATAAAATCCCAGTTTCATTGAAATTAGAAGAAAGCACCGCATTGAAAGATATTGATTCGATTGATAACACTAATGACACCTCAAATAAATCCAATATTGAAAATTATAATCCAGAAATAGATTCAGATTATGAAAAATCAAGTATAGTTACGATTGTCAATGAAAATGATAAAGATTTTGGAGAAAGCAATACATTGGAATCAAATGAGTCTAAATATGGAATTGATAATGAAATAAATGATAATTTTGAAAATTTTAGTGCAATAGATAAGAATAGTAGTGAAAGACAAGTACATAATGAAGATGATAGAAGTGAATCAATACAAAACACTGAATTATATGGAGCCATAGGCAGGAGTGAGACTCAATGGATTGATGAAGACTTATATGACGCAGACTTATCTGATAATGAAAGCAATTATGATATGGAAAGTGATAATGAAGACAATACATGGCTTAATGATATCAGAACCAGATTCGGACCGATTTTAGAAAAAGAAGAGTTTGAAACTGAAGACAAGGATTTATTGTCAATACGATTGAATCAATTTTTAGAATTGATATCTGAGCTAAAACGTATTGAATCAAATTGTGATGCATCCAAAAGCAAACTTTCGAAACGTCTTAATAAACTGATATATGTTTGTCAAACAGAAATTGAAACACTTAAAGATAAATTATCAAAAGTAAGCATTATATTAACTTTTTATCAAACTTTTAAAACTTATTTAACTAAAAGATCGCAATTAACGTTTAAACTCGTCTAACTGTTAAAACTAACGAAATGTACTGTTTATTCACTTATATGATATAACAGTTTAGTTAAAGTTGCCTTAAGTTTAGCCCAATAGCTCATTCTTACAGTGCTGGCCGTCAGAGATAAGCAAAGTATCCAAAATTTTTGAAGCTCCAGGGGGTCCACTTTGAGAAATTCTGAAAATTGATGGGAGGGGGGGGGGTTACATACCATCCACATACCGGTCTTACTTATCGCTGATGAGCACCAGCTTTTTAAAAACATATTTTAATATATTTCTAATATTAACAGCTAAGAAGTGAATCTCCCGAAGAATTGGATGCAAATGAAGAAGTGGGAAAAATGTTGAATAAAAGGTAAGTCGTCTAAAAAATATAATTTTTGAACCTAAAACTTAATTATTTTACTTTTTAGGTCCGATAAAACGCTATACAATTATATTTATCGCGCTTTGAAGGCTTCGCTACCAATTCAAGCGCTAATGTTTCTACTATTCGGCGCCGCATCGCTCATACCTACAGCCGAAGAAGATTTTAGTTGTCTTCTAATGAATAACTTCGCGCATTCTTTTCAGCCAATGCTCGACTTCCCGAACGGTCCGCCGCCTATCTGAACATTGGATTGTCATTGATTAGGACAATCACCTGCTCTTTATATAGCCTTTTAGTCTTACAATTAACTAATAATAGCTGTGATTATTATATAGTCATTACTGTGATAACAGATTTTATTATCGATTCATTTATTGATAAATTATTATAATTGTTTCGATTTTAGCTTAAGTTTTATTGCATTTTATTCGTTGTTTCATTTGTACGAATAGTTATTTAAGTCTTTGTTTGTTTTGTTATTTAAAAGTCCAATAGTTTTAATATAATAGACGTTTAAGTGTTTTCTGTTTTTCATATAAATCTATTTTTAATCAAATTTTATTCAATTGTATCGATATTTCAATATTTGATTCAATTATTATTTTTAAATAAATTATTCATATCTTTCATATAATTTGTGTTAAATATAAAACTATTTAAAAAATACTGAATTTATTAATATTTAATTAATAAACAGTTAAATATATTAAATGACTTTTGAATTAATTAAATGAAAGTTTTCTTACCTTTAATTGTTATGTAAATGGATATTATTATTGAGTAAAACACAAACTCATAATTGGAAAGAAACCCAAAACAGGTATTGTATTAATAATAATATATTAAGTGATTCCGCAAATGAGTTCATATGAATCACTTTATCTGTATTTATAAGTGCTTTGTTTACAAACATCACATGTAAGTCACATGACTGAAGGTCTATCACAAGTCAATGTTTGCCAAAAATAATCATAAATATTATGCCAATTAATTAATTAAGTCGTAGTTAATTAAACTGCTATTTATATGTTTTATATTAATCATAATTACAATGAAGTCAACAATTGTTTACATATGTATTCATTTATTTCTATTAATTTCATTCACTATTAGTAACGAAATTAATGGCAATAATAATGAAATCAATCAATCGTTTGATGAAAGACAAGAAAAGGTTTCATTTAATCATTAATTTATAACAAAATAGTATAGAATTTAATTTTTATAAAGTCTTTAAATATTGACAAAGACTCGAAACTATAATGATATGAATTAATAGTTTTCTCTGATTATAAGCATTCGCGACAACAATTCGAAGCATTTCTATTGAAATTCAGCAAAAGCTACAGAAATGATGCCAAAGGTATGCAACTAATTATTTAATTATAATCTTATTTCATATAATATTCAATAAAACGCTATTTAATGCACTTATGAAAGAGTTTTCAAACTTTGATTTGTTAGCCTTTGAGCCATATATTCATCTGTTTTAACACCATTTCCTCTATTGAGATGAGACGTAATCCGTCGGACATCTAATTCATAGCCAAACAGCTGATAATTTGTTTGTTTTTTAGCCCATTAAGTCTTAAGAAGTGTCAGTCTTTGGTGACCTATTAAATGGTCAGACCATACACTTTGTGATCTGCAGGAGATAGAGTTTTTTGGAGCACTTTTAAAATTGAATATCTTTTGATAGACTCATAATATTCTGTATATTCTCAAGACATTTGTTTAACACTAAGAACTTCTTTAATTTGTGTACTTCTGGCTCTGTATTGCAGAGAAAGTTCATAAATACTTCAATTAAAGTTTGAAAACCTTTCACTGATTGAACGGTTCTAAAAAAGCGTTCATTTGATTATTAATCGCTCTGTTATTTATTTAGAAAAAGAGCGAAGATTTGCTATATTTGAAAGAAATTTGATGAAAATTAAATTACTGAATGCTAATGAAATGGGATCTGCTATTTATGGCATCACTCAATTCGCTGATTTGTCTGAATCCGAATTTAGATCATACACAGGATTTCGTCCTGAGCTCAAGAGATCCGATCCTAAACACATGAGAAAAGTATTGGACAAAGAAATACCATTCAATGATTTGCCGCAACAGTTCGATTGGAGAAACACTTCTGGAGTTGTCAGTAGTGTTAAAAATCAAGGGATGTGTGGCTCGTGCTGGGCCTTCAGCGCCACTGGAAATATAGAAGGCATTTGGTCCATAGCTAAGAAACAACCGGTTTCGCTCTCTGAACAAGGTTTGCATCAGTTCTTTCACTTTAAGTATTTATTAATAGTGTCGGAAATATTTTATACTTCGAAAGGTATTCAAAACTTGAATTAATTTTTTCATTTTTGATATAGAACTTGTTGATTGTGACAAATTGGATGAGGGCTGCAATGGAGGACTTCCCACAAATGCATTCAAAACAATTATCGAATTAGGTTTGACCAGAAATTTATTTGCAATTTCTTAATCTAACCATTATTTTGCATTAAGTTTTTCTATCTTTAAGGCGGTATTGAAACTGAAAGTGAATATCCTTATGACGGGCGCAATGAAAAGTGTCATTTTAATCAATCGCTTTCGAAGGCAACAATTGATTCATATGTAGTTTTGCCCCAAAACGAGGCATTACTGGCTCAATGGCTCTATAAATACGGTCCCATTTCAATAGGCATTAATGCAAATGCGATGCAATTTTATTTCGGAGGCATTTCTCACCCTCTGAAATGGCTCTGCAATCCTAATAATTTAGATCATGGGGTTCTCATTGTTGGCTTTGGTATTGGAAAAACTCGTATTCTTCATAAAGTAGAGCCCTATTGGATAATAAAAAATAGTTGGGGTTCGAGTTGGGGCGAAAAGGTATTTAATTTTAAAATTAAGCCAAATTTTCTGTGCTCATAAAAATTCTATACGTTTCTAATTACAGTTATATTTATTATTTTGTTTAAGTTTAATATTTTAATTTTTTTGAATTTTTTACCAAATAATTTATTACATAAATGAGGAAATATTTCGTTTTTATTGCTTTTATTGCAATCCTTTTTTACACATTTTTCCTTTAGAATCAAATAATAGTTTTGAAATTTTTCTTTTCAAAGGGCTATTATCGTGTATTTCGCGGAGACGGCACATGTGGATTGAATATGATGGCGTCCTCTGCTTGGCTTAATTCAGATAATTAGTGGATTTGATAAAATGTTTTAGTGTTTAATTGAAATTTGTATAAAGTTATCATTTTTCCGGTGCTTTATTTCTATTATTCTCTGTACAGTACATGTGAGTTTATAGTCAAATATATATTAATTAAAATAATTTTTAAAATTTGCCTAATCTTTGATTATTATATTGAATAATTAGTTTGAATTTATTAAATATTAATTATACTAATTGTTATAATTCTAGTTTTGATAAACATATTGTAGTAAGCATTAAAAAAGTTTCTTCATATTTGGCAGTAGACAAACATTTATTTATTTTATCAAACTTTGATTTAAATTTTAAAACTTATTTAAGTCAGTTATAGATATCAAAATAATAGGTTATAACCAGCGATGGCTGCGCTCACGCTCGCGCTCGAGGAAATTGAAACGCTCGGCGCTGGCTTTTTCAAGGCAAGCGAGCGCCGAGCGTTTACCGATCGTCAAGTCAGTCAAGTTTATGAATATTTGCCAATTTTCAAAAAAATGTCTCAGAAAACCATTGAGTTTTTGACACCCCTCAACATTTTTTGTATACTCATACTTGTCCTAATGGTCCCAATAAAGTCGATTGCTTGGTCCATATGCTGCTATTATTAAATACTTGTAAATTATATTAAGTATTAATTTAATTTTTAAAAAGTAATTCAGTGAAATTCATTACAAGTTACATCAAATTTTGATATAAAGCGGTGATATAACGGGGTCACTCATCAGATACTCATTAATCTAATATCTATTTACAGATGTTTTTGCAAACATTTATATTTTCGGATATCCTCGAATCTTGTCTTTAGTCATCAATTAAAACCGAAACAGACTGTCTAATAATTGTAATATAATTTTATTTTGTTGCGCTTCTTTGTCTAAATTCTCTAAAACAGAATAAAATTGATTAACCTTTATTATAAATTGACAAAAAATGTAAAAATCAAAGGGTTTATATTATTAATTATTTCTACTGTATGAAAAATTACGTATTAAAATTTAACGCTCGCGCTCGGTGGTCTAGAGCTTGCGCTCGAGATCACGCTTACCTTCCGCTCGAGCGTTTGCCATCGCTGGTTATAACAGAACATTGTGTTTAAGACATAGCTATAAGACTTGAAACATACTGCATGTGTGTAAAGTTTTAATAAAGAATTACAACAATTTAGAGAAACAAATACTTTTGTAATAATTAACAAATATTAAGTTCTCTGCAATATTTATTTCACTGATTCAAAAATTGATTTATTTTCTGTTGAATGAGAGATTCATGACTTCACTGATATAGAACTTATAGAAGACTTCTATAGATTGATAATTTGATCAATAATTGATTGTTTGAAAGTAGTTTTAGTGCTTTAAAAATTAATTTTTTATTTTAAATTAGCATAAAATTTATAACATTTCTTGAGTTGAAATCAGATAATATGATATTCATTTTGATTCCATGACTTTCTTTCCAAACCTATACCATTCCATGCATACCATTATAGCAACAAAAAAATTAAAATAAAATAATAGTTTAACTCTCATTTGATCATTAATTTATGATAATAGAGGACATCTACTAATCGATCGCTGAGCATATTTACCTCAATTTTATTCATTATCTGTTATATTGATTTAATGAAAACATTTTTAAGCACAAGTATTCGCCATAAACACTGTTTTATTATTCAAAAAGTATTATCGCATTTCATTACTGTTTTATAGCGCAAAGAAATAATATTAATGCTATAACTGTCACAATATTAGAAAGTTGAGGATAAGTAACTTACTTTATAAACTTAATGTATTCATCACAGTCGTGGTCTGTAAGAGTCCGATATGTCTGTCTCATCTACAAAATATCAAAATAAATTTGTTATATAAGTCTAAATCGAAATTAATTTTGATCCATTTAAATGTATTTTAAACGTAGATTAAAAATCATTGGGTTTCTTCTAGAGAACCAAAAATTGTGAAAAAATCTTTTCACTTTCATTTCAATTTCACTTTTTTTCACTTTCATTTCATTTTAAGATTTTCTGATAATTGATCTAATCGTATCTGATCTGATACTATTTTTCCGATTTACAATTTCGCTTACAATTAAGCTTAAAGACTAAAGGCTAAAAAGTCATAAGTAATCACTAGGGGTCGAATTTTTGCATAAATGCATGTTTTTTCTCCTTGTAGTAGTCACTATATAACATAAAAATAAGCAAGAATTACATAATTACAAGAAGAGTAATACAGGTATTCTTTTGCATATAAATGCATATTTAGAGGTTTTAGGACATTAATGCATATTTGGTCATATTTTAGTGATTTATTTGCTATTATTCGCATATTTTGCCTGATTTTACCATATACTGGCAATTTCAGAACAGTAAATGTTAATTTCTAAGGTGTACAAACTGAAAAGATAAAGATAGCTTTCACTGAATAAAAAGTTAGACTTGTTTTACCAGTAAAATATGTTAGACATTTTATATAATGGTTCAAATTTGAACATTTAAAATTGAACAATTTGACAATTTTTAAAAATAATATTGAAAATCTATTAATTAAATTTAAAAAATCGGTATAATCTGCTGGAATATTAAATATATATATTGTTGCTATATGTCATTTATTTCATAAAATTTCTATTCTAAATGTATCCAAAAGGAAAACAAAGAATAAGGGAACAATTTTTAGTGCATATTTGACGATTTTTTATTCATATTTTGGAAAATAAATGCATATAAATTCGAGCCCTAGTAATCACATTGTAAGTCAAGTAAGTCTTAAAATATAAAAAATATCAGATTATCACAGTTTTCTGCCAAGTTTTGCATACAGACTCTTTAGGTTCACCAGTATGAGCCTGAGCCTAGGCTCATAACCACCGAGCCTCAACCTATAATCGAAACCTAAGAGCTGAGTTTGAACCGTAGACTAGCCTATGTTCTTCATTAATAGACATCGGATTTATATGTATTTATTTTTCCAAAATATGCATGCACTTATGCATAAAAAATCGCTAAATATGCACTAAAAATATGCCCTTATTCTTCCGTTTTTTATCCATTTTCAATCAAATTTTTAATTAATCTTATTAAATAAATGTAAATTACATTTAGCAATAATATATATTTTTAATAATACACCAGATTTTCCTCATTTTTTATTTAATTAATGGATTCTTGATATTATTTTTAAAAATTGTTAAATAGACCACTTTTAATTGTTCAAATTTGAACCATATTATAAAGTTTAAATAAATCTATCATTCTTTTACAGGCAAAACAAGTCTAACTTTCTATTCAGTGAAAGATAGCATTTATTTTTTAAGTCTGTATACCTTAGAAATTAATATTTTCTGTTATGAAATTAATATTATATGGTCAAATTGGGCAAAATATGTGAATAATTACGAATAAATCATAAAAATATGACCAAATATGCATTTATGTCCTAAAAACCTATAAATATGCATTTTTATGCAAAATAATACCTATATTACTCTTCTTGTAATTATGTAATTCGTGCT
>JAQGCH010002128.1:0-13453 GCA_034699485.1 Nanhermannia elegantula
ACAGACAAATAGAGAGAGAGAGAGAGAGAGAGAGAGACAGACAAGTAGAGAGAGAGAGAGACAGACAAGTAGAGAGAGAGAGAGAGTTATGAAAAATATAGAAATTTATGAACAATAAGTGCAACACTTGAAAGCATCTGATTATTCAGTGAAAATATACTGCAGTTACTATTGTTGTGCACATCAGCTTTAATTCTAAGGATGAGATGCGAACGTTTGTTGTGATGATTATATGCTAATATGAACCCCAAGTATATAATTATTTTGAAAGCTTATGAAAGGGTGTCAAAAGTGAAAACCGGATATTAAGTCACTAGAAATTGCAGGCATTATAAGAGAATTTTAGTGAAAACAATACCAGTACTGACTCGTGATAAGTGATTAATGAATTCTTGCAAACGCTGTTTTGAAAGCTATGAAATGTTTGCTCCAAATGTAATAATAGGAAAGTTTCTAATTGGCCTCAAATGAAATAATATTAATGAAAAGTTTGTTAAATAATATTTAGTTGACTTTTGGTCAGCAAAATATATAATTTGAAAAATTGCATAATTTTTGTGCAAATAAATAATTCAAGAATTTTGTTAACTTATGCATTAATTATTAATGTTATGCTAACTGAAAAATTTTCATCAACTCTGTAATAACATAGAAAGTAATGCTCGAATTCATGTTTTGTTAATCAGTTAACTTTCAGAGCACTTGATTTACACTTAAGCAAAAGTTTAGGATTGAATTTATATGCCTTCCAACTAATTTATAGCGAGTTTATTCTGATTGCAATACTCATTAAAAGCTATATTCAAATTATTTGAAAGTTCTTTAGTTATTTTACGATTTTTGGTACAAAAAAAATAGATTTTGCACATTAAAAGTCATATAAAACTTTTCCATTAATCAGATTATAAATTTTTAATAGCGATAATGATTGATGTTTTAAGCTCTTTATAGCTCTACGAATTGTATTTTAATTAATGTAATAAAATATTTAGCTTTCATAATAAGGAATACTTGATTAGAATTTAAATAAAATTTTAATCAAAAATCCATTATCGAAAATATGTTTTCTACAATTCTGGTTCAGCCCATATTTTTAATTATTTGGGTTAACACAAAAATTCAAAGTTTATATGAGTTACCAGTTGGTGAGTTCAGTAGATATCACATATGTATTACTCGTATAATCTATCACCTAATCCAATGACAGGATAAATATTTTGAACTAATACGTGAACCAAGAGATTTACGTGGGTTTTAACAAGTTTTTCGTTTGGGAGAAACAAGTTTTGCTGACACCCTGAACACAGAACAGTGTGTTTTCAATGTAACTCAACTCTCACTTTTATCCCAATAGAATATTAAGTTTAGATATAATTAAAGGTAAAAATATTGGATGGGAGGAAATGATGTAAAGGTTCGGCTCTTAGAATAGATGGTTTTATTAGTTTTTATTATTTGAAGATAAATAATCATAATATTGAAAGACCTTAAAACATGATAGGACTGCATGAAATATAAGCTTAAAAAACCATTGTCTGAATAGTTTTGAGGTTGTTTTCCAGGGTTAGAGTTATATGAACTTTGAAATAAACCACAACTTTTGGGAAGGCTTTCAAGATTTATTAGGAATCTCACTCTCACTGACAAATGCTCTCACATATAATCAAATTAATGTTTTAGCAAAAAATGAAAAATTTTAGAACCAAACTGTGGAAAATTCTGATCTCATTCTAAGAAGGGGTCAACAATTTTTCAAAGAAACAGTTGTAAGTCTTAATTCGAAAATTCTTTGATCTCTTGATTAATGATAGGTTTGCTTTAAAAAAATTCAACTAAGCTTTTAAATGAGGTAACATTAAACTGATCCGATTATAAGCTTTTTCGAGAGCAGTCAATCAAATATTTTCTCGTTCAAAGATATTGTAAATCTGTTTGAACGCATTTTAAGGTATTTTTCCAAATAATAATCTTAAATTTCAACTTATTATAGATTTGAGTCTATTTTCGTCAATAAATTCAATATGCAATTAAAGGGAAGAAAAACTAAGAATTTTATGTACTATATATTGTGTATACATTATAAACGAGCTGAGGAACAGCTTTTAATCACTTTTAGCGCATAAGCTGTTTTCTCGATGAAAAATTACTCTTCAGTAGTGTATTAGCAGTCAATTTGACTGAACATAATTTGACCCAACCTTCAGCTTTTCATCTCAGGATAAAAATAAAGAAAAATCACCACAACTTATAATTAAAAAGCAAAAATAAATCAGTATTCAAGAGTTGACTGAGAACTAAGTTACTGTTTCAAACCTAACAGTTTATATATTGAATAAATTTATTAAATAAAACTATTAATACATAAAAAACTTATTTATATTCATCAAGCAATAGATGCTTTTAGAAAATATTAATGCAGTGGAAAAAAACTTTTTTTTAAAGGCCTCTCCTTTTAAGGGAATTCAATAATTTTGATGATATTATATAAAGAATCGATTGTAAGCCTATATAAATTTAAGACTGTTAGTATGCAGACCACTGCTGTTAAAGACTAATAAAAATTAAACATCATTTGACTTATATTGAAAGATATACTGTATGTCTAGAATGCGTAATCAATTGCTGATATTTATGAGATAACTATCGCTTCACTTACTATTCAGTTAAATATTCATAGAATTATGTTCGGTGTACACCAACCAAACACTAATAATAATTTTGATCGAATAGGGTATCAAACTATGCCAAACATCAAACGGCTGGTGGTCTGCTTCGGGCCCAAAGATGCTCTTTTTTGAGTAACAATAAAAAAACCTTTTATATCATAAAATTGTACGTTAAGAGCCATCACTTCAGTACTCTAAATAAAGCATTTCATATCTCTTATTATTACAGTCAAAGATTGAACATTTTTTTTATCATTGAGCGATAGAATAAGTTCAAAAATAGGAAATATTTTTCAAAATCAAGGTTATTCTCGTTGTTATTATTATTCTACTTTATACAGACTTAATACTCGTATTCGAGTGCACTAGTACTCCAGTCGGAATAATGGGTGGTCTTTTATATTCAACAAAAGCTGTAGCGAAACTATTTGGGTTTTGGTGTTTTGTTGTGAAAAAAATTTAACAAAACACCACTTCGTTTGGTGACTACAAGAAAAGCTTTTGACTTCAAGCTTGAACATTTTTATTATAATCGTAAGATTAGACTGGATTAAGAAAATTTTTAAATAATTAAATTAAATAAATTATCGTAATTTATAATAATAATAGGGCAGATATTAAAAAATTCATTTTGCTCTTAATTGTAAAGTAAATTGTTATTGTTATAAGTAAATGGATTTTAGTGTATGAACTTGAAGGCAAAGTAAATTATTTTCACTATTTTTGCCGACGAATTAATTTTTTGTATTTCCAAAATTTTGTCATGAAATGCATTATTGAATGCTTTATATAAATTATTTAAAGGATGTGAAGTCACTCAAAAAATTTTTATGAGAAAATGAATTATTCTATGAAAAAAAACTTTAGAAATAATATTTTGGATAAAAAGCCATTGAATTAAAGCTTAGGAATTGAGTTTAAAACTGGTAATAAATACAATAAATTACAATAAATAAATTAATTACAATAATCAGTAAAGTTTCTCACAATTTACCAAAAATAAGTCCTTTGAGACATAACAAGCCTAAGACATATTTGATTTTTTACAAGAAGTAAAACATTTCAGTAGTTTATATTAAATCTCTTAACCTCTTTAAATAAATTCCATGAACAAAGACTAATATAAAATAATATTTGAATGCATTAGATTATTATCAGTTTGAAACTTGTATACTAATTATAATGTGGCTAATTGTTGATGGGTTTATAAGTTTATACTTTATAATAAGATTTAACTATTGAAAAGTTTTTATATACAGTGGGACATTAATACTATACACAAATTTTTGTAGGAATTTTCAAACAAAATTTGAAATTTGAAATTTGAAATTTTATCGGCACTCTTGCTCTGTCATGTTATATGTCATCAGTTCTCAAATTAGCTAAAAATGTATAAAATAAGAGTTGTTTTGAAGTGGGGTTAAAATTCTTTACCAATTATTCATTAAAAGATAAACATATAAACAAAATAATTTTGATTTATAATTATATATGAAAAATATCACAGAAAAGGAAACGCCTGTTTACCAACAAAATTATAAACCAATTAATTTTTTGAAACACTTAAAATATGTTCATAGAAATAGTGAAATAGTTCACACCCTTATAAAAGCTTTTTTGAGATCCTTAAAAAAGGAGTTCACGAAAAGCACATTTAGAGAAATGCCTACTTTTATAAGCCAACCATTATTTTAATAAATTATAGTTCTATTTTGCAGTACGTGTTTAGCAAAAAATGCAGTTTTGCATGAATTCAATTCATATCTATCAAAATGAAAGCCGAAAACAATATGTTTTTGACATATCTGACCGATCGGTAGTTGTTTATGAGGTCATAAAAGGCACCGAAAACAAAACTATTTATATTTCTCAGACCACATGCATTTTTAAAAATTCTTACGGTGTTTATTATACTTTTTTCAGTTATTTTTCATATCGATCATTGAATAGACTGAAAGTTTTCATAAAAAAATATCATTAAAATTCAAATTTGATTAAAATTTTTGAATAGTAGATCAAATTGTGATAATGACAGAAAACTTGATTTGTCTAAAAATGAATTTACATTTTCATGATTTCCAAGAGACTCAAAGTAGACGATAAAAGATTCAAAGTTTTTTGCCTTTCGATTGAAAAAAAGCTCATTTAATATTCATAATAGACTTTACTTTATTATATTCGGTAAATCACATAATCCATCATAAATTGATTGATTTTAGACACTATGGTCTAACACATAATCTCTACAACTTATTTGTATTCAAGTTAAAAAACATTATTTACATAACTAGATGCCAATCAACAGACAAGGATGGAAAACAACAAAAAACTATTAAAAAGGCCAATACTTTCTTCTTTGAAAGTATTTGAAGTTTAAGATGAGTTCTTGAAAGTCTATATTTAGAAAAAGCATTCACTAAACCCTCCGTTCTGTTAATGACTAAAAGATGTGCTAATTTGGTATCCACAATGTCATTGATAGATAACAAGTATTCATTAGCATAGACTAGACTTTCGGGAGGGGTTCAGAACTGAAAATTGGAATTTTCGGCACAATTTATAGGAGTTTCGGAGTTTAGAAATAATTGTTTTTAGTAAAAATTCTGAATTTGGTTTACACCTTAATGAGCCACATGAAGTCATTAATTTTAAACAAAATAAATTTTTCATTATTTTTCTTTATTAAATTATACCATCGATCAGCTGAAATTGTTTTACAAGTAGTGTTGAATCAGTTCCAAGAACGAGAACTAAATTATTTTAATTTCGTTCTCGTTCCGGAACGAGAACGAGAACGAAATTAGAAAAAATTCAGAAACGAGAACGAGAACGAAATTTAAAAATTGGAACTGAATCAACACTATTTACAAGCTCAAAAAAATTTAAGCTGAATAATAGATGCGTTAAATATTTAAGCTTTAAGCGAAAATCTAGATTATTATCAACACAACTGAAGTCAGAATTTTGGTTCAATAAATTATGAAACTTATTATAAATTGATTTTAATATGTCACTTTTAATTTAAAATATGAAACGATTAATACAAATGACTTTCAAAATATGTAAAACTAAAGCGTTAGTGATTTTTAATTTATGAGTTAAAAGAACGTGACCTCAAATATAGCGAAGTCATACTGTAATCAGTTAATGCATAGTTAATTCTGAGAAGAAATAGGTAATAAAATTCATTTTTACTAAAAAATAGTTCAAATCAGAAATATTTTAATAAAATAGTAAACTTTTAAGTGAAATATTAAATTCAGTCAAAATCAGAATTTTCTGAAGTCTCAAAATTAAATGATTAAATGTTGTATCAGTTTATCGCTGACTTTTGACCTCATTTTAGTTGTTTTCTTATCACAAAAAATTGAGGGGTTCCCGAAAATCGTGTCTTTATTCATTTTACACTAAATGCTGCAAATTATTGAGATCTATGCGAAAACATATGCTTTTACAAAATTACTTTTGACTTTTACTAAAGAGTCTCTGACTTTTGCAAACAAACAAATCAATTGAATTAAATGTCACATCAATTGCGCGTTTAATCAATAATTGTCTCATGGATTTCAACGATGAAAACAGAAAAAAGTTCAACACTAATACAATTTTGTAGTTTCTTCAAAATACTCAATCGTTATTTTTTATTTTTCAATTCTGTTGTACTTTAAGATGTTTTTTTAAAAATAAGAAAAAATATTGATTCAGATTTCTTGAGTATTACCTCAAAGTAAGCATAACGTTATCTACTGTAGAAGTTTAACAATGATTAGAACAAAATTTTTTCTGTTTTCTCTGTAATTTTTTCCTAAAGTTAAAGCTGATTCAAAATTATCAATAATTTTTTATATTACAGTAAAAGCTCGATATAACTGACCTCGATATAACGAACAGCTCGTTATAACGTACATAACCGAAATCCCGTTCGGCTATTAACTTAAGCTAAAATCCATTCGATATAACGAACAAAAAATTTGACCCTTGAGGGTTCGTTATATCGAGCTTTAACTATATATAGTTTCCAAAATTTAGCATTAATTTGACCCTTTGCTTATATTTATAAAAATTTAATCAGAAAAAATTCATACAGGTATAATTATTTGAGCATTTGCTTATTTAAAAAGTTTCACTTGTACAATTAAGTGTTTAAGTTAATTAGAAAATTGTCCATTATTTTGATGCAGTTAAAAATTTTTTAGTTACCTAAAGGCGAAGTAATTTATATTTCGGCAAAATTTCAAATCTATTTTTTGATGACTTCATGACTTATGTCGCTTAAGTTAATAGCTATTAAGGTTTTTGCTAAAAAAGTTTATAATAAAAATGACTCAAAAGAGAAGTGGCTTAAAAATTTCGTTTCGATAACTTCTAAATTTAATACAATATTAAAGATTTAAAATAAAATAAATATTAATTTCGCTTTAATTACATATTTTTAAAAGAAATTTCTTCTATAACTAGTTCAATGTGTTTTTAAACTCCTCTTCCATTCGCTTCAATAGTTTATTGAATAGAAGATTATTTTAAAAATGCTTATTATAAACTCAATAACTGATGGATCAATTACTGGGAAAAAACTTATCATTATATCTGTCATTGAAGATCATTGTCAAAGAACAGATTCATCTCATTCGTGATGTCACGCAATTACTACCACAACTATAGTTTGAAATATTCAATGAGTTTATTCAATGGATTTAAAGAGAAATATAATTTCACTATTAAAGTAGAGGCTATGAAATAATCTTAGACTCGAAAAAATTATAGACTCAATTATAAAGAATTTATTATTGAAAAGAAGCATCTTTTGAAAGTATGTTTCAATAGTTTCTAAACAATTAAAGATAATATGCCTGTATATACACAGTATACTAGCTATCTATCTGACAAATTAAATGTAAATTAATTATTATAATATTTAATAGATATAAAGTTCACTATGAAATTAATTGATTTATAAATTGAAATAATTGGTACAAGTTACATAAGAAAATACATCTTTGCAAAATTGATAATCACACTTTTAATAATAATATTTATATGGCAAATAGCGCCGTCTGTATTGCATTTCTCGAAAACTTCAAGAATAAGCATCCCAAAATATTTGACATTTTGTTTAGGACACATTTACAATTAAAGATTTGTTAAGTATTTCTTGATTAGGTTGTTTATATTAAAGTTACAGAATGTTTTACAATAAATGTAGACTTAAAAAACAGAATTTTAATTAAAAGATAATATAAACCAAAATTTTCTCCTGAAATCTTTCCAAACCTATTATTTGCTTAATTTAAATAATATCTTACGAGTTAGTATTGGATAACTTTATTCTAATATAATTAATGTTGAAGCAGGAATTGGAAGAAATTCACTTTAGTTCAATATATTTTTTAAGTTTTTCATAAACGCGATATCTGTTTATGAGAGAAAAGTTGGAAAAACCAATAGTCTAATAGTTTGAACTTTTATTTACTTTTGAAAATCCTTCAGAAAATGATTATTTGTTTTAATCTGGTTTTAATGAATTAAAACTTTTCACTAATAGTTTACAATTGTATTTTGATTGAGTAAACAGTGTCTCATTGGTAACTAATATTTTTGTGAAAACACAATTGTAAACTATTTATGAAATGTTTTTATTCATTTACAACAGATAATCATTTTGAAAAGTAAATAAAAGTTCAAACTATTAAACTATGGGTTTTCCCAACTTTTCTCTCCTAAACAGATATAGCGTTTTAACTATAAATAATTTTTTTGGAGTTCTGTCGACAATCTTTATTATATCTTCATATAGTATATTGCAATAATCGCAATTAGTGTTTGGCATAAGTTCACATTATGTGGGCTTTAGCTTGAGCTTAATTATTAGGATCAGCTTTACATTGAGCTTGAGCTTAGTTTTTTGAGCTTGTACTGAAAAATTTGAGCCATTATACAAGCATTATAATTGTTTAACTTAAATTTATAACTAATGTATTCTTAAGTTACGTGTAGCAGAAAGAAAACTTTTAAAATTTAATTAAGAAACACTTTCTAGTTTTAATCCTAGATTCAAGGCAACAAAATTCTTGAAATTAATTTTAACAGGGTTTTAATTATTATGAGAAGCTCATAGTAGTTTTGAGCTTAGCTTCTCTCACATTATACTGAGCTTAAGCTTATATTGAATTATTCGTTTAAGTTCCAGCTCAGTTCAAGCTCCAGCTTAGCTTTTGTTTTTACTAATGAGTAATGACTAATTGTAATCAACTAATTGTTTTGATAAAATGCAAATTTTCATAATTTATCTCTTAAATAACAAAAATAATAAATTTATTCTAACACCAAAGATTTTGTGTCAATATTTAGTCCTTCATCAGTTCTTTAATAAATTGTACAATATAAAACAAAAACAGTTATTTTTAAAGGTTGGTATTTTTGAGAAATGAGATTTTCGACTTTCGATCAAAATTATTTTTCGAGATCGAGAGACGAGTCTCAATCGAATCTTCGATTTTCTTAAACTTCAAAATTCCTTCTTAAAGTAATTATTGATATAATTGTGATATAAAACAAAATAACTATCCCTTAGATATTTAATTGCACTTAAAATATATTTAATTGATATAAATCGACTTAATTTTTGATTAGATTTGTTTCGACGTTTTGCAAGCATGTCATTAGTATTTAAAACTCCGTAAACATAAAAGAAATGGTCTATAAAACTATGGATTTATATGTTTCTGTATCAGAAAATTACATTATTTAATGTTTTTCTTGAAAATCTTTAAAATAACTGAATTACTTTGATTTGATCGAAAATTTTTGAGAAAATTGGAGTCCCGATACCGACCTGTAGATATTTTAATACTATTAAAATACTATTTCAAATATCAATTAGATAGGTTAGGTTAGCCATACGCGCGCTAGACTTTTGTTGCTCTATTTTTAGACAAACATAGTATCTAATAATTAGAGACGAGATTTTCGGGAACAAATTTGTCAATTTTGAGAAAACCCCTGAAAGCTGCAGTTTTTTCAACCGTATCAACATTGGTATACAATTACAGCTTTCAGGGGTTTTCTCAAAATTAACAAACTTGTTCCCGAAAATCTCGTCTCTACTAATAATATGCATATTACGGAACAGAGGTTCGAGTCGGAAGTGATCAAGTAAGGTATCAAATTATTGAGCTCTATCAGCTCAATCCAATCATGTATCGCTCATTATCGTAGTATTTGTGGTTAACCCGCAAGCCTTACTCCAACATTCAAATTCTCAAATTGCATTTGAATTCCGTTTTATTAAAAATTAATCGATTTTATTTTTATACAAAGTAATATTTTCATTCATTATTAAGAAAAGTTTAACGCAATTTAGAAAAGAAGTCTCACATAAATTTAGAGCTTTTAGAATTTTTAATAATTTGAATACTAGTTACTAAAAAAGTTATATAATATAAAATAGAGTATTATTATAAAATTTGATTCTTTATATGATTCAAATCAATAGTACATTAGCTATTAATACTCTATAATTGCGATGTAAAAGCATTACAAAAGTAGCAAATAATTAAAAATCTACGTTTATTTCATTGATTGTTTGCAGTATTAATCAAAAGTCCTGAATATCACATATATCATAACTCGAAGCGCTCGTGCATTAACTACTGTGTATGCATTTTAGTCCTTTTCGATCATTATTATTAAATGTGTGCTCAGATTAAAAACAGTTGGATTTTGTCAATCAGTTATTTACCAAAATTTATTTCTTGTCATGCGATAGACATTAACAGTCGACTAATCATAAGCTAATTATTGATAGTATACACAAATGACAAGATTTTCTATCCGTGGATTTGGATATACAGTATATATATATCAAATAGACAGTCAAACCCATGAAATCAGAGCTAAGACTGAAGATATGCTTAAGAAATAATAGATGAAAAACCAAAGACTAAGTGATTTCATTTTTATACAAACAAATCTTTTTTACTCAACATTAACATAGTTTAGAAACGAAACTTCACATAAATTAAAAACTTATACAACGTTATAAATATCTAAATACTATGTCACTAAAAAAAGTTCATATAATATAAGTATAAAAGTTAACCGTACCTGAAGTTAACTGTTATAATATGAATGTGTAGAGAGTTATATTGTCTCTTAATTAAGCAAAAAGGCTAATAAAGTTCCCAAACAACGGAAGACAAAGCCAAATGTCACATAACTGTCATTAATCAATTGGAAGCACTTACAAAAATTTCATGTGAAGACTCCTTTGTTAGTGTTGGGCACGCTATTCATCAATTAATTCTCTTAATTACAGGTGAGACACACTATTCAGGAAGACGTTCACTAAATAGTACATTAGAAAACATTTCACACAATAGTATTTTTTATGAGTTACGCCTTTGGGATAAAACTTTTTAAACAAAAGTGTTTTACTAAAAGTGTAAAATTTTATATAAGTTTTATTTTATTACATAACACATAGTAATGCTTTCAGAAAGTTTTGGCTTCAAATAAAACTAATGTTTACTTTAAAAGATAGGCAGATATTTGAAAGAGTAATTCAAGTTTAGGCCGAAAATTGTGGAACCAATTAAAGAAATTGTTTTAAAGAGCATCTCATGTGGGGTCAAACTATGCATAAAATCCCATAATATGTCCATTTATATGCAGATTAAGGTCGAATCATTTCCATAAATACAAAGTTAAGCTTAAATTTAGTATTTAGGCCACTATTAGAAAGCAATGTTTATATACTGTAGTTGTATTACACTGTGTTTTATTGGTTAAAATTATATCCTATTTTTATGTACCGGTAATAATAGTTAGTACAGTATAAACATTTTCAAATACTAAGTGTGAAAATTTAAAATTTAAATTGTATTCAATCGCACGGCTTTCAAATTTAGTATAAGCTCTAATAGAGCACAATATTCATAAGGCATATGACAGATGAATAGTTTATGTAAAAATTGACACCAAATTATTAACGGCATAAGGATTCAAAAGTTTGGCAGAGTCTATAAGAATGACATGAAACTCATTTTTCATCCTCGCCTTCTTGACGGAAACCTAATCTAAAACTTCAATTCCATACATAAAAATAAATGCAAATCATTAATATCATTATAAGAGGCATTGCTTCCCACCAATCAAAAAAATCTATTTATCAATCAGTTAATTAAAATTCAATTTTTAACCTAATTATCGATACGCAGAACATATTTATTTTCAAAGCAAAAAACAACAACAATTTGAGTGCAATCCGCTCTTACCTGAGTTAAAAGTCCAATTTCAAGGGAAGTACACTTCATGAGAAAAATCCTTAAATCCTTAAATCCTTTCAACAACTCAATGATACAAAATAATGATTTCCAGTCAGCCAATCGATAGGTAAAGTTTAGCTTCAATTAAAAGTTTAATAACACTTAAAGTAAATATAAATTTATGCAACACAAACACCAATAATTTGGGTGAACAGTGATAGGACATTAAAAAATAAACTAAATTAAAGACCGGGTTCGACCAGCTCTCGGGCTGACAGTCACACTAACGTCTATTACAGCGCATCAAATAGACATAGAGAGGAGCATAACCTTAGGCATGAATTAAATATATATTCTATTATGAGTTTATGTGAATTGGGCTGTTGTGGATCTGATCCGTTGTCAAAAGTGGTTTTATTTTTCCCCGAATTGTTTTCATACCTATTATAAAGTTTCAGCCCATGAACTAATTGGCGTCATTTTAACTTTGAATAATATCTAAACTACTGTATAACATAAGTTTATTTATTTATGTTATGCATAACTATCTGTTTATGCATTTTAATAAGAGCTAACGTTTGAAAGTTCTCTGTTTAATAATATAGTTATTCAAATTGAAATTAGATGTAAAGTTGAACGAACTAAATATTTTTCATGATATAAGTATAGACCGAGCGGTTAGAGGTTGCAAAATATATTATTTTAATGACATTTATTATAATTATACGGTTTACACCAGTTTATACATGAATAGTAATGTATAATGAAGTTTCAACTTTTAACTATAGAGCATATTATTGTAGAGCATGATTTAATTATGAAATTATCAGGTTTTAACTATTTATTATTAACTTTCATTATCATGTTAGACAAGAATAGGTAAAAATTAAATTAAAAAATAAAAACTTCCCGCTCTGAAAGTGTCGGAATCGAGCATTTTGATCGCTCAACCGAATGATTTATGATCAAAACAAAGGTAGTACTTATTAAATACATTCTAAGTTTGAGATCTTAGTTGGCGTGAACTTTAAATGCATGAATAAAAATGCATCAATGCTTGAAGAATTGATTGAATTAAAGCATATTTTAAACTTTATGCATTCATTCATTGCAAGATTCATTGTATTTGAAGGCTATCTACAGTATTTTGAATAAAATAAATTATAGACTAATAAATATTGAAGTTAATTGTCTCTTATATAATATTTTAACTGCTATTTATTTAATTTTCACAAATTTTTATCTTTGATTATTAATCAAATTTTGAAAAATTAAGTTATTTATATATTAGATGTTTTACTTGGAAATCATACGGGACTTTTGAAAACAAGTTAAAGCAAATTATTATTTTTATATGAAGTTTTATTACTTCAAAGAGTGAGTTAAAGTTAATTTTAGGATTTACCTCGCTTCGCCGAATCCATTTCGTCGAATTTCTTTTCGCCGAATTTTCATTTCGCCGAATTTCATTTGCCCGAAAAATTATAATCATAACAGTATTTAAAATGTTTGTCTTTAAATTAA
>JAQGCH010002129.1:0-13447 GCA_034699485.1 Nanhermannia elegantula
CAAATATTTATAATTAAATGTTTTTTAACTTTAAATAAGCTTTAAATAATATTCTTATATCAAGGCTGAGCTAAGCCTAGGCTTATGGCTCAGCTCATGAGCTTTTATGAACCTGAGGTTCAGGCTCAAGGCTCAGTGACTGTTAGCCTAGGCTCAGGCTCAATGGTTAAGAGCCTGTTAAGTCTACCCATAAATCAGTCGCAACAATTATAATTTGATAATAATATTAATTAATTGGTACTTATATTTCATGTTTACATTGTATTCAACGTAAATTTGTTGCAAAGCGATGTGTCTTTGCTTTGCGATATATTTCATTTTGAGGCTTAGGCTCAATGTGTGAGACGAACGAAACAAACAAACGAATAAACTTATTGTTACATAACTTTGTTATGAGAATAAAATTAATGATTTGGATAAATGTAAAATAAATATAAATAAGTGCCTAAAAATGATTATTTGATTTCATTTTTTACCTCAATATCTGATGTAAGCGTAACAATAGATAAAGAATGTGGTCTAAAATTTTGAGGCACAGAATTGGAGTTTTCCATCGTAAATATTTATAAACTCTTATTATAATTTTTGAAATCACTGTCAATTATGCATTTTTGAAGTCTTCACTCTAATTGTATTGAAGAAAACTGTATTGAGAACTAACAATTAAAACATCTTTTAATGAATGAACAAATTTATCAGAGGCTTATTTGAAGGCAAAGGTTTGAGATCAAAGCTCAAAAAGATCTGGGATTTGTGTTACAAAAATATATTTAATAGATCAATTGATAATAATTTCTAATAATTAGTTGTGATAATTTATATTTTGCTTAAGTTCGAGGATGTTGTGAAACATACTGTAAACCCTATCTGCCTGACTCAAATCATTGGTCTTCCCATTATTTTCTATGTAAAGTTTCTTAAATAACAATACATTTATTATGTATTTTTACAACACTGGCCCAGAAGCTCCTCTCACACAGAGGCTCCTATTAACCCATGATTTGTAGTATATTTTCAAATCCTATTCGATTATTTGTTTAGATATAAAAATGTGTTATTTGTGTTAATTTTGTTTTGATTACTAATCAGTGTAGCATTTGATTAAGTCTTAAATGTAATCTCAACTAAAATTTTTTAACAACTACTGAATAGTATAGTTGTAAAGCCCGTAAAGCCATAGATAACTAAAAGATTTTATTGTATTTAACGTTGCTAACCATCCTTCAATGATCGGTACAATACCTGTCGAAGAAAGATTTCAGTTTATTGCGGGGATAGTATTTAAATGCCGTACCCAGCTATGGTGAAAAGAGGACCCTGGCGCCCTACAATTTTAAGAGTAATGGCAGCTGCCCATAGACACAACCCCCTTCGGGCATCCATCGCGAGTCATATATCATTGAAAAGATCTCATTGAGTATATGTTTTTTAGGCTCAGGCTCGGGGCTTAAAATTTGGCTCAGGCTCATGGTTTCCAAATAGGCCCTGGCATCAGATATTTCGAGCCTATTTTGTTCATAACATAGATCCGTTTTTGAATTTAAAGATCTATGAAAATGCCTTCACTCAGATATGCTATTATGGATTTTAAGATATTATGGACCGGTCATATAATATGAATTATTTCAAAATTTCTGTAATTACAACAAATTCTGGAAAAAATACTATTTTATTATGAATTATTCTATTATTCCTATGAACCTAATATTCATTCAACTAATATTCTTTGAGAAGATATTCTTTCCTACACTGATGTTATGTCTATCGAGTGGTTCCGGATTCATGTTATCATTAATAGTACTTTATTTAATACCCGCATCAATTAATAGAGAAGCTTCAAAATCATATAAAAATTTATTAAATCTTAGCTTTGTTTCAATAGTTACTGACATAAAATATAAAATAAAAGTATTTTTTGATATAAATATCTATTTTAATAAATTTAAAGAAAAATATTCTCCTTTTTTATTTAGTTATTAAACACAATAGAAAGAAGTGGTGATAAGTATCGTTTGATAGGCTTTTCGTGTGGAAATCAGTTCGTAATAACTCCAAGGATTGCATTTAATGTAATTTTTATTTATAATTTAAATTTAATTATTTTTCATATGTATTAGTAATATATTTAAATTATAAGTAATCTTTAAGCACTATTTAATAAAGTTTGCTTGATTATTTCCAGTGGCGAAGCTAGCATAGGGGCCAAGGGGGACAGGCCCCCCAACTCAAATTAAAAGTTAATTAAATTCATAAAAAGCTTTATTGTATTATATCTTTTAAGAGCTTGAATTACATGAAATTATTGAAATAAAAGCTTTTATGTTTCTGCTAACTGTAAAACGCGCTACAATTCACTCAAGAAATGCATTTTCTTAAGAAGTTTTGTCTTTTCCTATGTTTGTGCCCACCCGCTCAAAATTTTCTGGTTTCGCCACTGGTTATTTCTAAAGATTAAGTTTATATGCAAGCTTTCATCAAATTATATATGAAAATATAATTTGCTTTATGAAAATCTATTTTATAGGTTATTGTGTTGTTTATCCGGTACTTCTTATTGACGAACAAATTTGCGAACAAGCTTCGCATTTAATGATTAATTGTTTGTTAACTACATGTAAATAATTTTGTAAAATAAAAATCTTTGTGTTTTTAACAATTGAATTGCTCTTATTTAATAATTGATTAACGAATAATTAAGGAATTAAGAAACCTTTTTTTTAATCATCTAAATCCTGCTATTATTAGATAATTATCTCTAATAGTGGGTAAGAAATATATATATCCCCACCCAACCAAAAATTTATAGCTAAGCCACTGATTCTATAAGAACTAAAGTTCATTTAAACTCTAGAATATCTCACAAATTATTTGTATAGATCTTGTATTGATTTGATATGAGCTGGATATGAATGCACGCATTGATAGAGTTTTGTAAGCTTTTAGGTATAAATATCACAAATATAAAAAAACAAAATTCATTATCTCTTATTATATAATCTCACTCATTGTGTGATATTGTCTATTGTCTGAAGAGATTTTATATAAAGGCATTCAATATATACATACAGAACATCTAAAACTGTTGTCAAATAAATGAGTATTTTTCATAATTTTTAATTCAATAAAATGTATAAAATGTTCCGTAAGTTCAGTACAAGTTTTAATTTAAATTTTTTAAAACTTTTATTTAATTAATCATAGGTTTGAATTTCTATTTGACCCTCTATTTGGTTATAAGTATATCAAGGGTTCGGTCATTGTGTCCAAAACCAGAACTGATTCCTGAATGTGAATGCTTTGATTCTAATTTTGAATCCAGTATTAAATGTAACGGAGATTTCATCAAAACTCTGTCATTAAATATTTCAAACTTTACTTTCGACAAAATATTTATTCAATCAACTGATTTGAAAACTATTGGCGATAACTCTTTAGGAAATTCTATTTTTAATGAAATACACATTGAAAATAATGAACAGTTAATGACAATATCTGCCAATGCTTTCAATAATAATCAACCGAAAAGACTATACATTACTAATAACAAGCAATTGACTGGTATTTCACTATTTCTTATGATAAAAGGTTTGAGAGATTTAGAGTTTTTGGACTTAAGTAGTAATGGAGTCACAGAAATGCCTTCATTTGCTTTCAAACCTAATAATTCTTCATTTGATAGCAAATTAAGAGAAATTAAATTAAATGGCAATAACATAACAACTATTGTTAGCAATTGTTTCAATGGTTTGAAAGAATTGAGTTATTTATCACTTGCTTTCAATCAAATAAATAAAGTCGAAGACAACGGTCTGACTATAGATTCAGAGCTTTTGAATTACGAAATAACTATTGACTTATCGTATAATAAATTGATTGATAAAAGTTTTACCGCAAAAAGCTTTGAGAATAAACAGCGAAATAATGTTAAAATAGTTTTACACCTGAACAATAACTTATTAACAAAATTAGATCCAAATGTTTTAAGCGCTTTTTTTGATAACAGAAGAAATTATTTGGATTTAAGACATAATAAATTTATTTGTGAGTGTAGTTTCAAATGGGTTTTCAACTTAAGCGTCAGTGAAAACATTATCTCTCACACCATTGATTGCGAAAACTTTAATAATAAAAGTTTATTCGTTTTAACTGACAGTCAATTGAATTGCCCGCCAATCAGTAGCACAACTGCAAGACCTGGACATCGATGTCCTTCGGCTGAAGACATAAAGCCGTGTTATTGTGATTCACTTTCGTCAGTGATTTTCTGTATGAGTCTTAATATAAGTGATCCAAAACTAGAGACTATCGGTTCAAAACTTAAAGGATTAATGTTTAACAAAATAGATATCAGTGAAACTAATATCACATCAATTAATAAAAATCATTTCATTGATGCTTCCTTTGAAACAGTGATTATTTCTTCGAATAAATACTTGACTCGAATTGATTCGCAAGCATTTCATTTGCCTCAAGAGGTGGTTAAGGATCAAACACATAGTATTTTAAATATTTATAAGAATCCAGAACTGGAAGACTCGAGTGTTTATCAATTGGCTGTAAAATTGAATGCTTTTTCTATAGATTTTAGTGAAAACAGTCTTAAAGAGATTCCGAGCGAAGCATTCAAGTCAAGCGATAATAGCAGTCATAATAGGTTGGAATCAATTAATTTGTCTCATAATAAGATTGTAAGCATTGGTGTCAATGCTTTCAAAGGTATAACTAATTTAATTAATAGTTTTAACAAATTATATATTATTTAATATTTGACTCAATTTTAAGGTCTACTAAAACTCGATTATCTAAACCTCGGATACAATCAGATAAATAAAATTGATTTCAATAACATTGGCATCACTTCAACTCAAATACACAGAAACCTAATAATTGAGCTCAACTACAATCAGATCTCATCTCAGAGTTTTACAAATGAATCGCTTTTTAAAAGAGATAACATATCGCTTACTATTTATTTTGGAAATAATAGATTTACTAATCTTTCAGAAAATACATTTAAAAGTCTGATTGAAAGCAAAGACAATAAACTTTACTTCAATAACAACCGATTTGTTTGTGACTGTTCTATGAAATGGTTAATAGAGAGCAATATCTCTAATAAAAACTCTCACATAAACTGCTCTAATAATGGATATAAAAGTATATTTGATATGAAAGACCAACAGTTAACATGTCCTCCACTTATCTTAACAACAGATACGACAACAATACAGACAACTATTGAAACAACAACTCATCAAACGTTTAGTAAATGCCCTGCAAGTGAAGTAATAAAGCCCTGTATTTGTGATCAGACAATGCTTTCCATTGTTTGCGAGTCTATTATTGATTCAGATTTGATAAGAATTGCATCGAAATTGAGTGGAAGTTATAGTAAACTATCAATAAGTGATTCAAAAATCACAGCAATTGATAAAAACACGTTCTCTTACGTGACTTTTGATAGTATTGTTATTGAATATAACCCTCACTTACAGACTATTGACTCAAATGCTTTCAAACAACAAAATGCCAAAAACTTGTCGATAAGTTATAATAGAGTTTTGGATGACTTCAATGTATTTGATTTGTTTCTAAATCTAAATCCCATTGAAATTAATTTTACGGAAAATGCAATCAAAAGTATTCCTCAAAAAAGTTTTGCTAAAAATAATACTAAGAATACAAGAATTAAATTTTTAAACTTTGATTATAACAGAATAGAAAAAATAGAATCAAATGCTTTCGCAGGACTCATAGGTTTACAAAATTTAAGTCTTAATCATAACTCAATTGCTATTATTGAAGAAAATGGTCTAAAGTTTGACTCAATTTATAGTCATTTAATGATTTCACTCAATTATAATAAACTCAATTCTAATAGTTTTAACTCAAAATCATTACAAACTCAACAAAATGTTAGTTTAAGTTTGTATTTAGAGAGTAATGAGTTTTTATCTCTTAATGAAACTGTTTTCAAGTCATTCATTGAAAATAATTTAAATCAAATCTATTTAACGGGAAATAAGTTTTTATGCGATTGTAATGTGAAATGGATTTTAGAAAATAGTCATAAGAATAGTATTCATAATATTTATTGTAATAACAAATCGACTAATATTTTAAATTTAAATATCAAAGACTTGACGTGTAATTAAAATATGGAAAAAAGTTAAAAAACTTTTAGTGAAAACTTAAACGATTCGTTATACTCTTGTTATACTCATTTTAGAATTAATTTTCATCATTACATACCTTATATACTAGTAATAAGAATACAGTTTATCATATGATAGAAATTAATAAATAATTATGTTTTGAGATAAACACTTCGTGTCTAACACATGATTATTATTTATATATTAATCACTTTTCACAACAAAATACACATTTTCTATACTTTCTTACAAATAATATATTGATTGCTAATTATAATAGAGTTAATTCTTTGGTGAAGTTTTCTTAATATAGAAAATTCTGCTATAATTTAATTATTACTCATATAAAATTTTTTTATAATACTATAGCTTTCGTTAACTAATTAATACCTATGAAGTAATTATTGCATTAAATTCTATTCTTTCTGCCAAAAAATCAATACTTTTTTCTTTCCTGTCGTTAATGTATTTGTAATTATTATTAAATTATGAGTTTATTGTAATAAAAGTTGTTGTGAAGTGTAGTACTTGTGTTCGTCGGAAGAGAATTTGAAATTTTTTAGAAAATGTTGAGAAATATTATTAAAACAAGTTTTAGTTTTTCTGTAAGAATATTCATTACAGCGCTTAAGAGTGTTTGCATTGCAATAATGATGTATCAAATAATTGATATTACAATAGAATACTTTTCATATCCCTATGAATTCAAAGTGAATGTCATTAATGAAGAATTTATTGATTTGCCATCGATTACAATCTGCACCAGTAGTAGCAAAATATGGCTCAAGTCTACTATCGATCAAATGATTCCTAATTTGAATTTTAGCACATATTTTAACATAAATGAGGAGAACATTGACTGTGATTTAGATAAAAATATTTGTTTCATAAGAAGAGCTTATGATATCTCACAAAATGCTTCTCATTATTATACAAATTATACAAAATATTATGAAAAAACTTTAAATATCAGTCAATTATTTAAAAGAACATTACCCGCAAAGAAGTTAATAAGTTGTTCAGCAAATATACATTCAATTGATTATAAAGAGCTTTATTTGAAAGATTGCTTTGAATTCAATGATATCATCGAAACAATAGATTCCGACAAATATGGAAAGTGTTTCACATTTTTTAATGAAGACAAACGAATAAGTTTTAGAAATAAGTTTAAAATGTCTTTCAATGATTGGATTAATTTGAAAATTAATAAAACTTTAGTTTTTGATATTTTGGGAAATTTTAATAAATATATTCATAATAATTATAATATAAAATATAACGGCTTTAGTTCCAGATTTTATATTGGAGTCCATTCTTCACATATCAAACAGAGCGAGCCTTTAATAACAATCGATCAAAACTTTAATAGCGGTCAAGAGTTTCATATTTATCACAAGATTTCATTCTCAAAAATATCCACTGAATACTTGCCATCACCTCATAATAGTGATTGTTTTGATTATAGTCTTAACTATAGCATGAATTCATTTCAAGAATGCTTTGAAAGATGTCTTATTACAGAACAAATATCACGCTTTAATTGTATGTTAAATCCATTAAATGGAGGATATCTTCCACTGAGGGATAATTTAAACCTATCGACCATTTTCTGCACTCAAAACTTGACTCAAATACAAGTGAACCATAATTTTACAAAAACTAAATGTTTCAATAAATGCAAAAGAAATTGTGTGGAAGAGTATTATAAAACTGAATGGTCTCAAAAACAGAAGACTAATAAAGAAGATGTGATTGAGATTATGATAAACAGAAAACCATTTCAAACAATAACATACAAATCAATAGCAAAAACATCTTTTGTATCACTTTTTACTAATATCGGGGGAATTATGTCTCTATGGATTGGGGTTTCTGTACTTGACTTACATTACATGATATCATATTTGAAGACTAGAGTCAACACTTATTTCCCTAATTTATCCGTTAATTACACTGCAATTTATCTGTTATCCAGTTATGGATTATTTAAATATCTGAGCCCTAAAAGAATAATTATACCGCTCTGTAGTTTGTGTTTCATATATCAGGCAATTGTGTTAACGAATGAATATCTATTGTACTCAACAAAAGATAGCGTAAGATTTAACTATAATTTTGGCCAAAAGAGTGGCATTAATTTTAATGAAATGCCAGCAATTAGTGTATGCGATAAGACTTATATTAATGATTACGATTCAAACTCTAATTTGGAATGTACTCTGAGTTCTTCGGGTCGAATAAATGGCCAATTCTTTGTATCAAAAGAGTATTGCGAACAAATATTTGATACAGTTATGACTTCATCACCATTAGGAAAATGCTTTACAATTATGAATAAAATCAGAATTAATAAGACTTTTAGTGAAATGATTTCAAATCTGGACAACATTTTTATCTATAAAAACATTAGTAATTCGTCGCTTTATATCCACGATTCTAACGAATATCCGTCTTATCTCTCACTGGAAGCGATTGATATGAAAAACATATTGGATTCAAATGTTTTATTCAATAAAATTAATTTTATTCGTTTACCAAAACCTTATGACACAAATTGTATGAATTATAGAGAAAGTGATATAAGAAGTCAGAGTCAATGCATTAATGATTGCATATTAAACAGATATTTGGAAAGATATGAATGCATTCCATATGAGAATTCATTGACTTTAAATACAAAACGAGATAATAAGACAATAATAAACTTCTGTTCAAACTTAACAATGAATGAAAAAACCATTTTCTCTAATGATTTAATTGAATGCAAGAAAATGTGTTTGATTTCTTGTGACGAAAATTATTACTATTTTGAAGAGAAATCTGTATTCTTGCAGAATATTGAAGAGTTTAATCTTAATATAAAACCTCATCACAAGACTTATATATCGTATATATCGAGTCCACACATGAACTTATTTGAATACATCATTTCCTTAACTGGTTTAATAGGTCTTTGGTGTAAAGTATCGATCACTCAAATTATTGATAACTTTTTCTCATTATCTGATGAATTATCATATTTTGAGTCTAAATTCCGTTCAATTCGTTCATACATTCGTCTAATGAATCAAATTAAAGGCTTTCTCAATAAAATACATTTCAAAGTAAGTTTCTATAATTGAAAAAATTTATGATATAGTCAGAGGTTCAGTACAGTTAACTCTCATTATAATAAAAAGTCAGATTCACGTGAAATCTACTTATTTATATTTCTCTCTTAAAGTTTATTATAAGTAGAGTTTTATAACATTAGTTCTACAGCACAGATAACAATTAAATATGTTTATAAAAACGGCCACAAAAGATTGGTAGACTTTAGTTTAGTTGACATTTCTTCACAGCTTATATTTTTTAAAAATATATGAGTAATCAATTTATAGCATTTTTAATGTCTTTTTTGTCACAAATTTTGAGTTATTTGCAGTTAATTATTTATATTTTTCTATCGTTTGATTCATGCATTAAAATAACACAATTACTGTAATTGTTTATAAGTTGTTCAATAAAGTGAGAGATTCATTAATTTTAAGTTAATTCTTACGATAGTTATTGGCTGTGCCTAAACGTACACACTAGTGTGTACGTTTAGACACTCCGATAGTTATTGCTATAAAATTCTAAATTTGTTGAGAAAATGACTTAAAATCATAATTTTATTTTCAGAAAATCGTAACATTGATCTGTACTTTACTTGTAATTTATCGAATAATTGTTCAATCTATCGCTTATTTAAGTTTCACGACTATTATTAAATTAGATTTAATTAATTTAAACAATGATAACATAGCTATTCCTGCTTTCACTCTATGCAATGGTTTTCAATCTATAATATATAACAATCTTTGGAATAATCAAACATTTTTAGTGCAAAGGAATATAATAATGAATAATAAAACTCTAAAACATGCCGAAAAAATAAAACAAATAGAAAAAATAGTAAAAAAATTTGAGAACTATTTCCACGAATATTCGGATTCTCTCCTCAACAAAACAGAAATTTTCAAAAAGTTTGAATTTTCAACTGATATGAATTGTAAATTTTTTGCAACAATTGATGGCCAGTACAGTAGGAATGGTATAAATTGTAATCATAGACTCAAACGCATCACATCTTATAAAATAAAAGATAGAATTTGTTACACATTCTTAATAGAAAAAAGTGATGAAAAGTATATTATTTTCAACACAAAGTCTCAGTTAATGAAAAAATTATTGTTAAGAATAACAAAGTTTTACACAAATAATTTGAATTTTGCTCACGATCTCAGACTTTTCATTCACTCCAATAAAAAGCCTTTTTTTGCTTTAAGAGAAAAATTAGATTTCGGTCAAGAAATCAAAAGCATTGATGAAGTGATTGAATTGAGGAAAACATCGCATAAAGAGCTCGAATGGCCTTACAGTGAATGTAATACTTATTCACATTTTTCATCTTTTAATTCAATTTCAACTGAAGACTGTCTGAGAAAATGTGTTTTACATTATTTTAAGGAAAGGTTTAACTGTTTTTATTGGAATTTCTCTAATATTATAACAGAATTTGATGACAAAAAGTTAGAGAATTGTAATCAGAGTGTTATCGATATTATAATTAAGACAAATAAAACATTTGAATCAAAATGTTATGATTTGTGTCCAAAAGACTGTATTGAAGAAGAATACGAATTAGTGAAGAGAACACAATTCAGAGACACTGAAAGCTCTTTTATTGACTACACCTTTAGTGATAAAACTTTGGACATTGAATGGGATGACAGCCAACCCATTATCACATATTTAAATGAACCACTTTTGACATTATATGATTTGATTTGCACTTTTGGTGGTATTTTAGGAATTTATTTCGGTTTATCTGTATATCAAATCATTTCTTATACAACAAAATTCACTGAAAAAATTTTCGGTAAAATTACATTAATTTAATATATTAACGAAAATTAATTTTCAGCTATATTTCAGTCTATATTCGTGGCAATGGATTAGAACCTCTTCGCGAGAATTTTTTAAACATAACTAAAACCAGGAATAAAAGCATTTCTAATGTTATTTATATAATGAAAACTACGAGAAGAGCTTGGAATTAATGATAAACTCCTGTAAACTCCTGTAAATTCCTGTAAAATCCTGTAAAATCCTGTAAAATTGTTAAAATCCTTTATGAACTAAATATTATAAAAAGTGTTTTATGTGTTTAGTCAAATATGAAATAACTATTTAAATCATTTTTAGATAAGACCAGAATTTATTACATATTTCTTTTAAGTGTATGTATTATAGAACTGATCCCTTATTAGTGTAATAATGGCTTAAGTGTTGGCTTCTATTGTATATCATATAAGCCTTTATTTGTGTTTTGATTTAAACATTCAATAATTGCTTTGTTTAAAGTAAATAATTATCATTTGATTTAATTATTAAAATATAATACAAATTAATTGAGGTAAACATTACATATATTTAAGTCTTAATTAATAACAAAAATAATAAAATGAAAAATAAAAAATTGAAAACAAATGAATTGAATGTTAATAACAGTGAAAATGTGTTGAATAGTAATAGCAGTGAATGTAATAATAGTTATGTTTTAATAAGAGATTCATTTAGTGATAGAGTTTGGGATGATTACAAATTTTTAATTGTCACAAAAATTGCTGTTTCAGCTGTTTTGTTCAAAACTCTAACCTTAATTGAATGCATATCACTTATAGGCAGGTTCGCCAAGGCGGGGGTGTAGAGGGAAAGTTAAAAACTAGACCACCCCCATGATTTTTTGTAAATCCGATGAGTATTAGACACCCCCTTTAGAATTTGAAAAATTTTCAAAGTTACACCCCCCCTGACGCCAAGGGGTTTGTAACTTTGCTTACAGCTGTGCTTATAGATGTTAATAAGTCAATAGTAGAAATGTATTTATTGAAGCTGAAAGTTTTCAACAAAACATCTGAAACAGATTGGAACAGTTTGTTTTCCTCAAAACCGGTTCCCCCTTTGATTTCTTGACCGGCCAGGGATTTTTGACCAAAAATTTGAATAAATTACCTTGGTCTCGCATCTGATTTCTACAGCACCCTAAGAATTTTTGATCAACAATAATTTAGCGGGAAAAAAATTTGAAAAAATTTTGACGGGAAAACCGATTTGTGAAAAAATTGTAACGTACGAAAACGAGAAGTTTGAAACCCTTTCAATTTTCAGAATTCCCAAAATCACCCCTTCTGTAGCCTCAAAATTCTGGGTACATTAGCTAAGTCTGGTGTTAACCCGAAAATTTCGAGTATTTTTACACCCCTTTAACGCGCTATCGTTAAATTTCAATGTATAAAACGTGTTTTCATTGCGGTTTATACAAGGGATGCGGTTAATATATGGGTCACTGTTTCTTTTGGAAAAAGTGCAATTTTCAATTTTGCGGTTTAAACATGGGTGCGGTTTATCTTCGCGAACTTCGGGTATTTGATTGACTGATTGAATGGATAAACACAGTCACTAATAACCATATCAGTAAATGAGTTTAAAGTCACTTAAAATTAAAACTTTTCTTGTGTTATACACGAAAGTATATATTTTAATATCTTAGATACATTTGTCCGTAACTGTACATACATTTGAAAAGCATTTTAAAAAAAGTTTTATTAAATGTTTTTAAGTTGTATTAATTTTTTGAAGTTAAAAGACTGGTTTATATATCACTGATTGAGAATTACTTTATATATATTTCAATTATTTAAGTTTACGGTTAAGTTATATCAAATCTGGGAGTTATAAAAATAGTAATGGAGACCAAGGGATATATTTTGAATACTTATAATTTTCATAGAATCAAAGGGGGACTGGTATTCAATTTTTCAAAATTTGACTCAATCCGGGATCACATTTAAGTTATATTTATTTAAATTTCAGATAAATGTGTTTCAATGTAAATATCATTAATTAATTTCATATTTAAATATTAAATAAAAATAATTGTGAATGAACTCAAATTTTAAATTTTTTTTTATTCAATTAGAAGTTTTCATTGAATATAAGCATACATTGTATTCCTTAATATTTAACTTCTAATAATCTATAAATAGATGAACTCATAGACGTTGTTCGGAACCTTTCGGAAACTTAACGCAAAAAATTTTCACATAAGGCATTAGTTGTGTGGGTCCTTTTTCTAGTTTGTCGAGGTATTCTTCTAATAATGACAAACAACCCGATGTAGTACTGACCAACGGAGTGACATTCGATACATTTGTTTACAAATAAATCACATTTAGACAGTTGTGATGACCATTAATTATGAC
>JAQGCH010002130.1:0-13437 GCA_034699485.1 Nanhermannia elegantula
AGCTGGTTCTTGTGGAAGAAGAACAGGTCTCACTTCATAAGTTCTGTGGGATTGAATGGCTGCTGGCACTGGTCCTACAGGTCCGGCCAAACCAACTGCACCAATACCTCCGCCATAACCGCCGAGACCTCCGGCATAACCACCGAGACCTCCAGCTAAACCAACTGCACCAGCTCCGAGACCAAGTCCTAAACCACCACCTAATCCTTTACCACCGGCTAAACCAATTCCACCCCCATATCCACCCCCATATCCACCTGCAAGACCTAATCCTAGTCCACCGCCATATCCACCGCCGAGTCCTACGCCGCCATATCCCAAACCAGCTCCAGCTAAGTTACCCGCATAACAGTATGTGACGGTCAATGAAACGATCAAAAACTATTTGAATCAAATCATATTTTAAATTTCAAACTTTGATAATTCATTTTTGATCCTTAGTTAAAAGCATCGTTATATCCCATTAGACAACAAATATTTTCAAATATTTTTCACTTACTCTAAACATTTTGAATTTAATTTATAAATTAATTAATGAAATTAAATAAATATTTAAGAAAGTTTTATAATATAGAAAACAAATACAAGACTTGATTACTTGACTGCTTCCACAAAACTGATGATTTCTGTACAGAAGAGTAACATCTTATATACTAGTCTTCAGAGGAGAGGTGCTTATGATAAGAAGAAGGCATACTCTATATTTGATAGTCAAATTTGCTCTCAGGAAGTGCTCCCAAACTAAAGTATATCATAGCTTTACAATTAGAACTTTATTTTTCTCTCCATTCACTAATATTGAACCCCATAAGGTATTTGAGAAAATAAAACAAGTTTTCTTTTTAATGACATTATAGATATAAATTATATTATGGGAAAAAACCTGACTCATTAAAAAAAAGAGTTCATTTATTAAGAACTAGATGATGGCTACTGATTGTGGTGCTCAATATAGATATGCGATAACCTGCAGAAGTGAGAGTGAATTTTTCACTTTGGAAACAGTGAAGCTCACATTGGATTCGCTGCCGGAAAATATTTATCGAATTTTTATAAACTTAATCAGAATATATTGATGGGAAAATGAGGTTTTCAGTTGTACAAAGATTAAATTTATGTGATTTTAAATTTCCGGCAATACCTCCTATTTGATTAATGAAAACATCACCTCATGTTAATTAATTTAATATAAGGTGTTTAATGTAATATCAATATAATGGTGTATTAAATATATGTCTCCAATTATAGTTTGACAAATATATCGATTATTAAACGTATATCATTTATCTATAGCGCTGTTTTTTCAATTATTCAAATCTAATTCTAATTATTTTTAAAATTAATACTTTATTCAACTGCGTTATTATTTTATTTTATTTTATTAATAATTTAAATACTTCTCAACCATTGAGCCAAACTTTGTAACTAAAAGTGGCCACAAATTCAATTTAGATAATAAAAAAAGTATTTGGCCGTTATTAGCGTTGCAAAATACTAAATTTAGTGTCTTCAGAGAAAATTTAGTAAATTTTTCATAAAAGCTAGATTAACAAATGAAAAAGTTCAAAAATTGCTATCAATTAAATATAATACTAGTTATTAGAAAAATAATTTCAAAGAATTTTATATTTGAGAGTTCAATTATCCCAAATTTAATACTAAAATTAGGGGAAAATAACATTCTACGATGATAACATAGAATTTGAACATTTTGCTGTATTTTTATATTTTACAATAAATTTAGTCCAAAAACTAAATTTAGTACTAAATTTAGTGCTCTGGAAAAAATTTAGTAAATTTAACAACGCTACTATGCTGATTGCCAATAAGTAGTGAATCAGTTTTTGAGGATATACTGGATTTAATCGAATATTTACACCGAATTTTTATAATTTAATTCGGTTCAAGACCAGATCTGCACCGAATATACCAAAATATAGGACTTTTTTAGTTGAAATATTGAAAATTCAAAAGTTTTTCGCATAATTTTAGGAAAAAACCTCAGTCAAAGCTCGAACTTTTTTGATACATATTAGGCTTCCATATAAATAATCCAGAAATAGCTTACATTAATGCTAATGTCATGCAATATTAGATAGCATTTTATGCTTAACAATGAATGCAAATGCTTTTATATTTCAACAGAGATATTGAAGAAAGTCTTATAAATTATTGAATCTCTATTTATAATGCTTTATAACTATCAATTTCAATGTAAGCGTTGATTAAAAGTCAATTTTGAATTAAGAAAAAAGTCTTTTATTTCTTGTTCCTAATATTGACACCGGTAAAAAAATTTGTCAAAAAATCCTTCGGTATATGACTTGCACCGAATATTTGAAGATATACCGAAAAACGCATTCACTACCAATAAGTAATAATGAAATGACGGAAAACCATACTATGAGAACGTTTGAATGATGGTCAGTATTGTGAGTCTTTCTACTGGTTTCTGTTTTATTGACATTAATGATAGAGAATTCAAACATTGCTCTGATGCTCAACTTAATGGTTTTATGCAAATATAAGTAAACACTTATATAATTGGTTTCCTTTTGCTTATAATTGAAAACAACTTGTAAACCATTCATTATTCAAACCAATTGTGAAGTTTTCACTTTTGAATTAGTTTTGTCAAAATTTTTGATCTTATTTTGTACTCAAACTCAGATAAGTAATTGGAAAATTCTGTTTAAAATCCACGTGATTTTAAAACTAGCTTTCAATTAATGACATGATGTTTAAAACAATATATGATTAATAAAAATTTTTGGTAAGATATAAAATTTTCTGATACTCTGTATAACAATATTTTTGAAAGGTATTCACCAGATATAAAGTGAGACCAATTTGAGAAATGAAATAAAACTTTTAGAGAGGGAATAAAAAACCATCTTCTTCTATAAAGATCTATCTTTGAGAGAAGGAACCTATCTTTGAGGCCAAAATATTTTATATTCAAAGTTCGAACAAAACTAAATTTAAATTTTAGTGTTGTGTTATTTTAAATATATTTGTTTTGGTTCTGAGCCCATCAAACTTTTATATTTCTTGTTTTATTAAAATATTTAGAGTAAAGTTATAAAAAAGTTAAAATTGGAAATGAGAGAAAAAATATATAATTTAATCTTATGAGCGAACCTGCGATTGTGTAATAAAAATTTTACAAATTGGCAAATATTTGTTTAACACTCAAAAATATCTCGTTTTCAAATTTTTGAAATATTTTTAAACAGTTAATTAACTAGATTTTGAAACATTAAAAAGTTCTTTAATACTAACTGGAGAGTGACGTAAATGTATCGCTGATAGTAAACAGAGGACTTATAACTAAATCCAAAGTTAGTGGACATGTAGGTACACAAAAATCTTAAGTATTTCAATTAATCTACAGGTTATCAATTTTAAATAATTACAAGACTTGTACACATCATTATTCTATAGAAACACAAGTTTTAAATCAATTCAATTACTTTTTACTAAAGAAATATAAGAAAATCAATGCCTTTAACACTAATTTGTGAGATATCATCCGCTGATAAGATATTTGACACTATTATAAAAATAAAGATTTAATCAATAATTATTAGAAAAAACTTTAATTAATCGATTTGTCCTATTGTATAATTAGTTAAATAGATATTAAGTTAAAACACTTTATTCTTTTCTCAAGATATTGATAATAATTTAGACAAACATTAGTTTAATAATCTTTATATCATTTGAACGAATGGTTTTTCAAAACTATTGAGGTGTTAATCGATATCATATTCTTTCGGTACACTATCGATGAATTTTTCGACCGCATCAACGAGTCCTTTTGGAAGAATATTAGATCTTGTACTGGACTGACTTGTAATGGCCTGACTTGATTGTTGTCTTGAAGTGGACTGACTTTTACCGACATTAGTTTTACTCACATTTCTTGAAGAAATCTTTTTTTCATGGGTTGAACTTTTGAATATGTGTTCATAATCTGACGGTGCAATCAAAGCTGTTGGAGAGTCAGATGGAATCCGCTTCACATTCTTAGTTTCCTTCTTTCTGCTGTATATATGTTCGTAATCTGATGGCGCTATTAGTGCTGTCGGAGAATCAGATGGAATCCGCTTCACATTTCGTGCAGAACTATTCGCTGAACTCTTGTATATGTGCTCATAATCTGATGGTGCGATTAAAGCCGTCGGAGCATCAGACGGGAGCCGTTTCACCTCTTTTTTCTCTTGTTTCCCTCTTTTTGGCTCATGGAATATGTGCTGATAGTCTGACGGAGCTATCAATGCTGTCGGCGCATCAGACGGTATTCTTTTCGCCTCTTTCTTTTGACTCTTTTGGTTCTTTGGGTTCTTATCTTTCTTTGATTTCTTTGATGCCATTCCAAGAGTCCTTTTTTACAGAATTAATGCTTTATAGAAACCGTTTTATATTTGAAATTTTAATTTAATTTAGATTTTTAACTATATTGTTAAAAATGATATCAGTTTGTGTGTGTATGTGATTCTGCAATAATATATAATTTTTTGCAATAATGTGATTCAGATTTACTTTTGGAAATTTTTTTTAAATATTCAAATTTATTATGACTACAAATAATCAATTCATTTGATTATAATTTTTTTTGATAAAGAACCTTAATTTTTGGTGGATTTTGATTTTGAGAAATGGCTTATACAACATTATGAGACACTTACCTTTTAAGATAAATGAGCATCGTGTTGCACTGGTAAAGTAACATGTAAATTTCTTGCCATAGAAAGGAGAATAGAAGCGCCGCTAAGCCAACCTCCCTGTAATTGACTCCATTTTAAATAAATTATTTTTATTTGTGGTCTATTTTTATTCGGTTTTGCGGTTTGTATCAATATTTTTTTAGGGAAAGATATAAATCTCTATATAGTAACTTATCTTTTTTTGTTGCTTCTCCACCAGTGCTAAACCAGTGGTATGGTAGGGACAAAATTGATAAAAATTTTTATGACCTAGAGAATTTCGGCGTTCCATATATTTTAAATGATAGATATTGATTTGTGACCCAACTTAATGTTACCTTTTGGCCAAACAGTTTGACATGCTTTAATAATTTCATTATGTAACATTCCTCCACTACATTAAGTTCAAGTTAAAAAAAAGTAAGTTATAAAACTATTTAAACTTCAGTGAAAGCTATGACAAATTGAGAAATTTATATAAATAATAATCTACAGCATAGTAACTTACATAATAAAACAGTTCAAAATAGTTATTTCTATATAATAAAAATCTAGTCGACTGAGAGTTTAAGTACATGACAACAATACATAAGAAACAAAACTTAATCGTCAGAATAAATGAAATAAAATTCAATTTTTATTACTTAAAGTGTTAATAACAGTTAATATATGATAAATATAACATATAAAACATATATTTATAATATCTTTACATTAATTATTCCCAAATGACTTCTATTTTCAATGAATGAAATGATAAAAAATACAATGGAATCAATTTAAAGCTTATTATGCGGCCGCGCCTTTAGCTGCGGCTGCTTTTGCGGCTGCTTTTCCGTAACCACCATATCCTTTGGTCAATAGAGGCGCTGCCTCGATGATAGGCTGAGCGTAAGCGCCTTTTACAGCAACGGGTGCAACCGCTGCACGAAGTCTCTGCTCACCTTTAGCTACAACTGTATGAACTTCTTCGACAACAGGTCTCACTTCTTGCACAACACGACGGTATGGTTGGATAACTTCACGAATTTCTTGAATTACTGGTCTGAGGACTTCATGGAGAACGCGATGTGGTTCATCTTCAGATTGTGTGGCCTCGACTTGTCCGGGGGCTCCTGGAGTGTGAACCTGTTGGACATGGACTGGACTGGAAATGGATCTGAAGACAACTTGTACTGGTTGTTCACTTGCAGGGACTTCAACAATCTGTGGAACTGCTGGCTCTTGTGGGAGAGCGACTGGAATAACTTGATAGGTTCGTTTGGTATGTATGGCAGCGGGAACTGCTCCCACATGACCTGATAATGCAGCGCCATATCCTCCATTTAAACCTAAACCTAAACCTAAACCACCTCCATATCCGCCTCCGTATCCACCTCCGTATCCACCTCCATATCCACCTCCATATCCACCCGCCAGTACTAATCCTCCATAACCTGTATTTAATCCTCCATAACCTGCATTTAATCCTAAACCAGAGCCTAATGCTGCTCCTCCATAACCTCCATAACCATAACCTAATCCAGCGCCTAGTCCTAGTCCTAAGGCTCCGCCGCCTGATAATTGACCGGCATTTACATATGTGAAGACCAACGAGATTAATATAAACTTTAAGAAAAAAAATTATTTCAAGTTTATTATTGAACCTCTTTTTTAAAACAATGAACGTTTAAAATCCATTAACTTATAGTATACTATCTCATGATAATTATTACACATTTTTACTTAAAATCAATTCATTGATAAAATATTACATCAAAATGGTTTTCACTTACTTTAAACATTTCTTCGTTTAATGTGTGCGTTAAACAAATTAATATAAAGATATATAAGTAAATTAGACTAAAGCTTATTCTTTAGAGTGGTTTCTTAGAAATAATAAAATTTTAATAGAAAAAAGTTTCTTATATACTGAATAAATAGGGGGGTGTCTTAACGAGTTATAAAAACGTTAGATTTTAATCAAATAATAATTTTTGTGAGTGTGAGAGGATTAGTCGGAAGAGAAAGAAAGTTGTTTATAACCAAAAATATGTTACAATTTCTGGTTTTCTTTAACCAATGCATAATTGAGTTAAGTCATTTTGAGAGCATGAAAGCACGTCTCTCTCTCAGGAATATTGTGCTTAACCTTAAAATAAAGATTATGTTTTAAAAAAGAGATGATAACTACTGATAACACTCTCTGAAAAGGGATATTTGACAGATAGCCTCAAGAATAATGAGTCCGGAATGCATTTGCGACACGAAATAGAAAGAGCTTTACAGTGAAGATAATTAAAAAGTTTCATATCCTATGCTTGTAGTTGAGTGACTACCGAAAGTGAGAAAAATAGTTCATTGATATAAATTTTATTTTGGAAATTAGTGCAACTGATAAGCAATTCAAATGGAAATTATTAGAATCTTTTCACTTAATATCTCATACAAACCTTAAATGGGAAAAAACTTTATTACACTTTCTATTATAAAACTACTGATGCTATCAATTACTTCCTAAAGTTCATTCAAGAAGGCATTAATAGCTGTCCATTAAAATGATGTCAAGTCTCGACAGTTTTTATCTATACGTTACTGCCTTAAGAAAGGAAGCTTCAAATATTTTAAGAAGAATTTTCTGTTTTCATATTTATTACATCAAAAGGATTAGTGACTCAAAGCAGAAATAATTGCCGCAAATACTAAGTTTAAATTTTTTATAAAAAATGATTCAATTTTTGAATTCAAAAATTTAATTTTTTAATTAACATAATATTATTGATAGCTTCTTATTTAGTTTGAGGAAATATAAAAGCTCGCTATTAATTAAAGGATTTCCTAATAGTTATTTTAGAAGTTACCAAACATAAGAACTTTTGTTTCACCTAATTTTACAAAATTTAATCGTCTCATCAGTAAGAGTATCATTTGATCGTAAAATGACACTCATTGTAAACTTACTTAAATATAGCATTGAATGGGTCATAAATAATCTCATGAATGAAAGTTAAATGAACTTAAAAAGTGAAAACTTTTCAAAAGATTAAATTATTTGGCATTTTATATGTTTGAGACGAAGAGATTCTTCTCCAATATTGGCTAACATATGAAAGTACAAAAAATGTAATTGAATTAATGTATAAAAATTGATAAACATCACAATTTTTCATAGAAAAATGAATGGTCTGGAAAATTAGTTGAAATAGGCTCAGGAAAAGCCCATTTATGGTAATTTGTCCAGCGATATAAATATATTTTTAAGTATTTAAAAAATATTATTTATGGCCAAATGTAAACAATAAATTCCTATAAAAGGCTTGAATGTAATCAAAGGAAATTTGATTTCTTAAATATCTGAATCGATCTGAATAAGTGTTCATTTTCGTTAGGGTTATGGTCTCAATGAGTATCCATTTTTTGGTTGTTTTACTTGTGTGGGAAAAAATTAAGTTTCAAGTCTGTCTACTGTTTCCAAAGAGACAGAAAATTATTTTCAAGTTTATGTGAAAACTAAATGTCATTTGATTATTGATAAATTTTATTTTCATTAATTAAGAAAAAATTAGATAATGGTTTTCAAGTTTAATAGAACTTATTTTGTAATTTTGACCATTGAGTTAATATCTAAATCTAAATATCATGCTTGGAATGAATTTCCTTTTAACCCAATTACAAATTTATTCAAAAAAATTAAAAAATCTAATTTAAAATATGGTTCAATTCTATGTAAAGAATTGAGTTATTGAATGATAGAGTTTTGGTGAGACTTTATCTGAAGTTTGATGAGATTAAAAAGCAATAATTTTATTATCTAAGAAGCAATGTTCAGATAATAAATGAATTGATTTACATTTTCACCACAATATTAACCACTAAATTAGATGCGCTCAATATTTCTTATCTTTTAAGCTCATTTGAATGTGAAATAAGGCTTCTTAAGAGTTTATATTTATTAGCGCTTTGAGATTGTATTTAATCCCAGAAAATCATATCAACTTTTTACTAGAGATAAGCTTTTTTTTATTCAATTTTGAATTTAAAAACGAAATTAATCTTAAGTTAAAAAAAGTAAAAACATGTATTTTAACTTTTTTGTCTTTAATTTAATTCATTCGAGTGTAATATGAGTAAGAATGGCATCAAAATTATAATTTGAACCATTTTTGAATACTTATAAATGCTTTTTTTGAGTAACTATTTTGCGTATAACTTAATGTTATTTGAATCAGATTTGAATCCCTCAAACATTTTTGTATATCATTCTAATATCAATTCATAAGAATAATCTCTTTTGTGCCTTTTCATTAATGTCATCAAAACTTCGGCATTGTATTATTAATTAAAATTTTAAGACATTATATGCATATATTTTATAACTTTTTATACCTGTAATGTACTGCTCTATATTGTATGATACAGTACACTATAGTGCTATAGAAAGGCGACTAAAACCATATTTTAAAACAAAGTGATGGCTAAATGGGTGTAGAGGGCACTATCATAATATTATCGTAAGATAATTTAACACCTAACTTTTTGGTCGGATACCCCACCACTCTGTCAATCGACATTTCGAACCGAAAGCGAACATAAGTGACTCAAAAAATACTTTGATATTAATTTTATAGCTCTACAGAAAAAAGTGCAAAATAGTCTTAATATGAAATGAAAGCTCCCAGATATCGTCAGATTTTCATTAACTAAGGTTTTAAAGCGATAAATAAAATGTTCGAAAAATATCCGACAAAATTTTGGATATACCCCCGACCCCCCTCCCCCTCTGTCATCGTCGACCTCAGCCATCACTGAGAGACTCCCAAATATTCTCTTACTCATTAAGAGATTAAGAAAGAGCACAGATAGTGCAGTCTTTCTTAACCAGCTCTTAACAAATTTCATATATATATAAATAATAATAATTTGTCAGTTTTATTATGATTTGAGATACAATTTATGAGTTTCAACATTTTTTGCAATATTGTATATTATAATTACAAACTTATTGAAGAAATAAATTTTTAATCCAAACATTTTATGTACAAAAAATTCAATTGAAATAATATAAACATAAATCAATTGATGGCATAAAAAACAGTATTTTTCAATAATGACTAGTATTTTATCCAGAAAACCCCAAAAAAACTTTTCCAATAGTGAAAAATATCTGTTTTAAGTTTAAGAAATCTAAAGTTAAATTAAATAATTGCTAATTGAGTCAAATGACTGCTAACAGGCATACAATATATTCGCTGATATAACAATTGAGGCTCCGATTAAAAAAATAGTAGTTGGCTCGAAGTCGGTCAGTAAATAATAGCTGCAAATTGTGGACAATACTATCGATAATGAAGTGGCGAATCCTTTGAGAATGTTATCGGCATATTTCATAACTATTGCAACTATAAGACCACCGAATGCTTGCAATAGTACTACAATCCATGTTAACATTGTGTAGCCCTTCAATCAGATCAAAAATATAATATAAATATATGTTATTATTCAATGTAAACAAAATTAATTCTAAACTATAACAAGATTAAAGACATTAAAGTTTTATTTTTCGCTAAGGTTTAACAGAAATAAAAATAAATTAAGAAATGCTTACAAAGCTATGTAAAGCGTTAATAAAATACCGGTATATTCTCTTTGGTATTTTTAATCTGTGTTTAATGAGTACATTAAGCACTTATCAGTGTCTATCAATAATTAAAAAAATTAGTTATAAATAAAGTTAAGCTTAAATATATTTGAGTTACACCTCACTAAAGTATAGCTCATTCTAGAGTTTTACTTCACTTAAAACATAAAAGTTTAATAATATCTTAATTTTAAAAATTTTCAATTAATGCAATTTATGCTCATAAACGATGTTCAAAATATAAAAACTTATTCAGTATATAATGAAGATTTTCATTGAGTGTAGGAATGAGTGTCTAATTAGTTACAAGTTAGAAAACATCATTTTTACCAATATTTTCAATTTCAGAAATTCTTATCTTAAAGAACATAAAAGTTGAACATTTGGTTATTAAAGGCTGACCTGTATTTTTATGAGTTCTTTCAGTATATTAATTCTAATTTTAGAAATTAAAAAACTGTAAAAGTGTATTCACTTTAATATGTATTAAATAAAAAAAACAAAATATGTGTTTAAAACGTCATAATTATAAACATTAGTAAAAGTATTTCATTCAAAGTTATGAAACATTTATTATTAACATCTGTTATTTTTTTAAATGAGTCAATTCGAGTAAATTATTTGTCAATAGTCAGACACATTTATCAATAGATAGCTTTTATGCTATAATTAAAGACAAATGATTTAATTTTATATACAGTTTTACAAAAATTGACAATAAGAAAAAATGAATGAAATTACTTGAAAGAATCCATTGTCAAAAACCAAATCATAATCCTGTAAAAACATAGCCATAAATGAAATAATGACTCCGAAAACAGCCAATTGTGTATTCCTTATCCATAACGACTGAGACGTATATTTAACTAATTTTTCGAAATAAACTCCAGAGAATCCACTCGAGAAACAAGAGGCCAATACTGCCAACAGACCTATCAATCTGTGTCCTAACGGTTCCTCTGTGGGCAAAATTTTATCACTTTCTTCTAATTTATTATCTTTAATAACATCAATATTGTTATTATTATAATTATTTTCTGGCCATTGAACAAAAGTGACGCCAATCATAAGCAATATAAGAGAAAGCCATTGATTTAATGCCAGTCTTTTATGTAACATAATTACAGAAAATATTGCTGTCGTCAAGATTTTTAACTGGTATGTGACCTAAAAGTGTGAACAAAGGTCACATTTTAGTGTTTAAGCTAAAACTTTTAGATTTATTATTTAACCAAAATGTTTTGCTATAAATAAAGTTTCTTTTGGAAAATAATTTATTAGTTTACTCTTTAAATAAGATTTAATTACCTGATAAGTGGCTGCGTCCAGATTTGTCAACGCTATGAATAATAAATTATTTTGTATTGTGTATAATACTGCGGGTATTATTAATTTAACAGTTTCTCGAGGTTTACTGATTATTTCATTGTTCAGTAGTTTTAATAATCGACTCAAAGATCCTTAAAATTAATTTTTGAGAAATATTTTAGTTAACGTTTATATATAACTAAATTTTATATAAGTATTTATATACAGCTGTCATATAAGGAATGCTATAAAATTAATTTTAAAAAGTTATTTAACTTTATGTAAACTGTAGTAAAAGTAATTGTATTAAACTTTTTATAAATTATAATTATATTCATATTCACTACAGATGTACACGTATTTAATAGATTTGAATCAAAGAAAATTTAAGTAAAATTTGCTATTTATGGAAATGTAAAAAAAGTTTAATTTTTCTGTTTTTAGCACAAGTTTTTTTTTGATGATATTAACCGAAACCAGTGTTTTCTAAATTAATGCCATTTAATGCATAAATGAGATCAAATTGTGGTTAACTGTCAACTATTTTAGCCCCGAATCAAAATACTTGTCAACGAAATGATCTTATGATAAGTGGAAAAATGTCATAAGACATAAAACATAATTCTAAGCAAGAATTACATGACATGAAAGCAATTTAGTATATATGCACATAATTGTGATTTATCTACAGATTTTGGCCCAACTTTAAGATCTCACATATTTTGCAAACGACAGGTGTTTATCATTTTGAGGTAACACTAATTCAAAAGATTAACAAAATCGTGAATTAAAGAGAAGTCAGAATTTGATTGTTTTATAACTAATAATAATTAAGCGAAAGTTTATAACATTTGTGTCAACTTTTGACTCAAACTTTTGTCTTCTTATGGTTTATGTCTGACTCACAAAGACATAAACAAAAATAAGATAAAAATGTGAAAAAAATAAAAATATTTGACAAAAAAGAACACAAAAAAGTAGCCAAAAATCGGTGATTGATTAGAATGAAAGGCAGTGATTGATAAATACCTGAATCATATGTGAGTACTATTAAAGAGACAATTAGTTTAATGACTTCACTACAGGCTATTGCAGTACTACTGATATAATTGCCTTCATTTGTGTCGTAATTAATTCGCGAATACCTTAATATCATTACTAAAGTAGTCGTTTGTATCGTAAGTACGAATAGCGATAAATATTTCAAATACTTTGATGACATCTTTGCCGTCATTTTGGAGTCAATTTATGTCAGTTTAATATAAATACAGATGTTTTGCCGGTGTTTAACATCTTTGTTGTCTTCAGTTTTGTTTTTCATGTCTAAAAGCATGAGTGAGATCACTGTCTCTATGGTTACTCTCAATGGTCTTATCATATTATACATCAAATACGTCCGCATACAAGTTGTCAACACATTTAGTATTAAATTAAACTTTTTTTAATACCCTTTGAGTTAATTTGATTTGAATGTTATTTAGTATAAAGTTTTGTTTAATGTTTTGTTAACATTAACACAATTTTGAGATGAATTCATAATTCGCAGATTTTTTGTGAGCATAAGTTAGGGCTGAGTTGAAACAAAATCATTTTGAATTGTTTTGCTAAATATTCTGTATCCAGTTCTTGATGGACCCCTTCCTGGGCCCCTTCCTGGACCCCTCCCTGGACACACTTAAGCTCAATTTTTAGCGCGATCAAAAATGAGCGCTTATAGATTTGTTCTGTCTGTCCGTCCGTCTGTCTGTCCGTTGGCGAATAGATCTCGAAAACGGTAAGAGCTATCAAAAAGCTGATTTCATA
>JAQGCH010002131.1:0-13436 GCA_034699485.1 Nanhermannia elegantula
GTCAATACAGTATATAATAACGATATTTACATAAGTTTGATGTCTCTTATAAAAACCACTTATTCTAAAAATAAGTTTCCGATAGAGCGAACTGATGCTGAGGCAGTGTTTTGAGATGCACTATGAAGTGAAGAGTAAATCTGATGAAACTTTATTTTTTTAAACTTATTTTGTTCAAATCCTATGTTTGCATAACTGTCGAGATAGAGATAAAGTAAAAGGCAAACCAAACTGAGATCATTTTGTGGACAAACATTTTTGTTGAATGGAAAATAAGACTTAGAAAAATGATTGCATCTGATCCGCGGGCTATTTCCTTTCGATTGCAATCTCAATATTAGAATATAATATATATTTTTAATAATACTTTTATTGTAATCCCACTGAAGAGCTTGTTTTTTGTTAGTTTTCAACTTTTGCTACATTTCATGACTTAATACATCGCTAATGTATTAAAACGAGAAGATTTCTATATTGATAAACACTCTTCTGGCAAATTTCATTTCCCAAATCGAATCTATTTTAATGGATGTGCAAGACTTGCTTTTTTATAAAATAAACTTGAAGTATATCCTAATATGAAACTAAGTTCAAAATCGTTTCGGCGCAGAGATGCACAGTTGCAGAGCTGTGTTCCCTATTTGAGAGTTTGATTCGTAATGGAATTAATTTATCTCTACTTATTATCAGCTTAAAGTCAATTCTTTGATTCAAGTTTAATGATAAGAGTTTCTCAAATTAAAAGTATTTGACATGAACTAGAATTTATTGCATAAAACTCTATTTTAAATGTAGAAAAAGGTGCTTCTCGTCTAAAAAAGAAGGCAATGGTTGTGTCTCAGAATGTTTCACAATATTGAAGACTAAAAAGGCATTAGATTTGATTGAAAATGATAGATGAGAGTCAGTGAAGAAAGGCTGACATTTATATAAAAAATACTTTATAAAAGTTAAAAGCGAGCGAATACTTGCGACTCAAGTGGACGTTTTCCTGTTTAAAAGTAATATATCCTCAAAAGCCTTTCCCACTGTTCACATTTTTGCAGCTGTTTGCACCATAACTAAGGGTTAGTGAAGAAAAAATAACGAAAAAATAAGAAAACTAAGAGACCCGAAAAGAATGAGAAAATAGTTCTTTTTTAGCAATTTGTCGTCGTGTCCGCTGATATAATAACAACATGAAGTAGTGATAAACGAGAAAAGTGAAAGCAAGCGAAAGCAAAATGTAATAGAAAGCGGCCAAACACATAAAGATGAGCCCTTTCATAGCAATTGAGAGGGAATGACATTCCAAGCATTGGCCACAATTTATAGACTGGTGGAGTATAACTATTCGCTAGTCTTTTGTAACTTAAATCAAGCAAGAATTGGCTCTTTGACCACCTGCTCCCTTCCCTTTTACATTACTTGACTTGTTTGAGAATAAAATGTGATCTTCTTTTACTGCTATTTTCATATTGAATTCCGCTTTAAGGGTTAAATTGCATTGACTTAACTGAACCAACAGACCGATTGATACAAATAAGAGAAATTGTTTCCACAATTGGATACTGATTGGAATTTTTATCAATTCTTGATTCAAAGAAAATCCTTCTCTCATTGCAGGTCCAGATTTTTGGGGTCGACTAAATCCTAAATGGAGTCATTGTAATAAAGGAAGACGACAATCGCCTATTGATATTAATCCTGAATTATTGCTCTTTGATCCCGGACTCCTTCCCGTTAACATTCATGGAGATCACGTAAGTCAATGTTTATGGAACTGAACTTCAGTCGCGTGTGTTTTCAGAATTCATGGCGTGAATTATTAATGATATCATCTGCCAGAGAAATATGCTTTGAAAAGTGACTTTTCGCCAATGCTTTTAAGAACCCAATTCATCATCACTCTGACTGTCTGTGTGTCTGCCTCTCTTTCTTTCTGACTCACTGTCTCTGTCTCTGCCTCTGCCTCTTCCCTGCTATCTGTATGTCTGTCAGTCTTAAAAAGTCTCATTTCATCCTTATTTTTTAGGTAAATGGAAAGCTGGTCAACACCGGCCGTAGCATTACATTTAAAATAAATCCAGAAAATTCAGTAGTGATAAGTAGTGGTCCTCTTTCATATCAATATACATTAACAAATCTAACATTACATTTTGGTCGAGAGAATAATAGAGGTTCAGAGCATACAATTAGTAGCGTTCAATTCCCCGGAGAAATTCAATTGTATGCCTATAATTCTCAATTATATGCCAACTGGAGTGAAGCTCAACATGAGGCCAATGGATTGGCTGCGATTTCTGTTCTGATCACTTTCTCAAAAAATTCCAATCAAGCAAACACTCAACTGAAACATATTACACACGCACTCAAGAATATAACTCATAGAGGTATAAAAGAAACCTTTTTTTAACAAAACACTCATTATCTTTTAGTACGAGTTATTTATTTTTTGAGCTCAAAGTTTTATCAAAAACACATAAAACAAAAGCCTAACTTTTTTCAAGAAAATCTTTTAACCTTCAAAAATGATTATTGTGTTTCTTTTCTCGCTTTATATTAAAAAAATTTAATATAAAAAAGTAAAGATAGAGAAAAATTATCGCAGATTTATAAAGCATTTCACAGATTTCGTAAATTGAGTTTTTTTATTTGTAGCAGAATAGAAATCCCACAGTAACCGCATTTTTGTGTACTCTATTTTGCTTTTCTTTCCCCTCAACAAGTGTTTTGTTGTTTATCTTTAGGAAAAACTACTTTTAAAGCTATTTTTATATTTTTATTATTGAATTCTTGTGTATCCGAGTTCTCAAATATTCTTTAGATAATTAACTTTTCTTTTTTTTATTATCGAATTTGATTGATTTAAATTCATAAACATTTTAAAACATAATAACTTATGCAATATTATACAGTACATTAAATTGCAAAAACCACAAAAGGATTTTTTTTATTAAAGCAACATTTTTGAGTTTCAAATTAGTTGTTTTGTACTGTATAACATGTTCACACATCACAGCTAAAAACATAACTTTGGCGCTTATGCTTTAGGAACATAAGTTAACAAAAGTTATGCACTTTGAGTACTTTATAGTTAGTATTACTCATAACTTCCAGATAACTTCATTTTAATGATATTCTTTAGTTGACTAGAATACTAGTCTACTAGAAATTAAAAACTTTTAAAATTGGTTATTACTGTATTACTATTATTTAAATAAAAAATCAAGTTTTTCATAAATACAGTAAGAATATCTAAAATATATTTACTAACATATAAGCATTTCATTTAATATTATAAGTTATATCCGTAAACTGAAAAAATAATTTATTCTTAAGAATAAGCATACAGTACATTTCAATGCATATACTGTATGAAATTATATCTTAATTCGTTAAAAAGTTAATAAGCACATCATTGATAACTAAAGATGAAATATATATTCAACATATGCCGTTATATCACTCATATAACGATCGGTCCTTAATTAAAGAAATCATATAAAATAGGTCCGGTTGCATGTGGATCCATGAAAATGCTATCATTCATGCATTTATTATTAAGGATCGGTTCTAAATATCTGAATTTAATTGAATTCAATTATAAAGACCGGTCCTTAATAAGAAAATCTCAAGAATAGATCGTAAATTCAGGATATTAAGAATCCCTAGTTTACAGGGTTTCTAAAAACATGGATTTTCACATATGAGGGTTAAAACGGGCAAATCTGTACAGAATAGCAATATATTAGAGTATTTAACTAAAATATAGTTTTTGAATTTTATAAAATTGTAGGTGATTTTTATAAAAAAAATTACTAAATGCTTATAAATTAAATAAAAGTTAGTAAAATGTATTTAAAATTGAATAGTATTAAACTTAAAAATGCACCAAATTGTAAGACACTGAACACTATGATTAATTCAAAAAAAAAAGATATTCAATTTCTTGCTAAATAGTATTACTTATAGAAAAATTTTTAATAGAGTCTTAAACAAATTTGATAAGTTTTCATCAAATAATTATACCTGTATTATACTATCTGCAAATTTATTTGAAGTTTCTTTATATCGATTTTGTATTTTTCATTAAATCAAATCTATATGAGAAATGATTGAATCTCATGAAATATTTGGCATATCTTAGAAGACATTCAACAAATAATTTATTCGTGACTTATACAAAATACAGTAATAAGTTATAATGATTAGCAAAAGCAAAAGTTTGACTCAAAACAGATTGTCCACAAAGAAAAATGATGTTAAACTTAAAAGAAAGAAAACAATTCACGTGAATAAAAGCTTTTTTTATTCAAATTAAATTATCTCTAAGACCTTACATTAAAATGTTTAAGTGTTTAACTTTAAAGTTTAAAGACTTTTTCTTAAAAGAAAAGAAAAGACAAAATAAATTGTTGGAACAAATTCTCAAACAATGAGTGTATTGTTTATATTTATTGAATTTCTCATTAAAGTATAAAATTAAAGTCAAAGTCTAACTAAATATAATAGAGATTTGTTATTATGTGCTTCTCACTGAACACAAAGAATCTAAATAAATAATATTTTTACAATAATAGAGATTTCCCTTAAGAAAAGATTTATTGATATATTAAAAATGTGCCATTAATTGCAATTGAATTGAATACGTTCTCTCATGAGTTTTTGATTAATTGAAATACTTTAGAAAGACTATACATAGAAATCAATTAATGAATAGTGTTTATTGTTGAAAAGGTGCTTCACAGTGGCTTAATTCGTTATCGATTGTTGAATTACTGCCAACATTAAAGCATTACATAACATATGAGGGCTCATTAACTCAACCGGCATGTCATGAAACAGTCCAATGGATATTACTGAACAAACCTATTTATATGAGTTCACATCAATTTCATCTATTAAGGCACTCATTGAAAAGTGATGGTCACGGAGATAATTATCGGCCAACACAACCACTGAACCACAGATCATTGCGGTCTAACATTTATAATGCAAATGAGGTGAGAAAAGATTCACAGTTCTACACATCACTGGCTTTTGTGCTTTACTTTTTAGCTGATATTTAACGCTGAAAAATAATTTTACTGAAAGTACTTGAATAATGAGTAAAGCTGTTGCTCTACTTATATTGTATTAAAAATTGGTGAATATGTTACCAAATATTTTAATGTGTTGCGAACCATCATTTACTGGCAGAGAAAAATACTTTCAGATAATTTAATAAAGTTTCAGAGCTGTGAAATCACATCTTTCACAGATTGAACATATCATAAGTGCTCAATCTTTACAGAATCTTAAGATAAACTTAATATTAGTTGATAACAATTTTGCTCTAATATAAAAGAATTCATTAGACTTTTCAGAATAAATTTATTTCTTGCAGTTCTGCCAGAAATGGCCTCTTTTTAATCTCTGAAAGTTATTATTGTATTCTCTTTTATTAATAGTTTTTATTGCATTCAGAAACAGAAAACAAAATTTTCCAATAAATTGAATTCTACTATAAATTTAGAGTACAATACGTCATCATAAGTAGAATATATATATATTGCACGGAATATATGTACTGTACTGCTGCTGTACTGTACAATATTTAGAATGTTTCCACTCAATAGATAATTTATACAGAAGTCGTTTATATAAAGTTAAGTTTGGACTCCCTTTAAAAAGTGAATTTTGCATTTTTGGAATATCCAGAGATTTGAGAACCTGTGCTTAAGCGTAAGCCATATACCTATTATGCAATTGTATTTGTATAATAAAATTAATATTACGATTGTTTTATCTAAGTATTAATGCTATTATTAAACATACAGTAAAGTTATATACAGTAAATATACCCGACTTAGAATAGTGTCACGAATTATGGCCTATAATTATGCCTCTGAGAAATCGCGGAAACATAAAAAGGTAGAAATATTCTCGCTTTGAATTTCCAATTAGTAGATTAAGTGAAATGTTATTAAAACTTGTAGTATAGTAAAAATGTGACGATAAAAACATTTTCATCTATTTTATAGTTTAATTGTTGAACTAAAACAAATCTCACCATTTTTTGTTCAATAAATCAAATGTTTTTGTTATACATGTATAACATAAAAGCTATTAATAGTAAACACGAATAAGATATTGTATAATCATAAAGTTAATAAAACTTATGGTAATAATTGTTCATAAAGTAATTTTGTCGATTATTAGGAACAGAATGAAGTGAAAGTTGAAGAGTTTGGTGAGAACTCGTATAAGAAGATCTCGTGTTCAATGGAGCGCTCAATGACTTACAAAGGTAGTGATATTGCTTTGATATGATATTGTTTCTTATTGTTACTATTAGTCAAGCTGTTCACACCATTGATCTTTTGATTACTGGCACTTATTGACAGATACATGAGTCAGCACGCGATCAGACCAATAATTAAAGAGTTTCTAAACTATAGTTAGAAAAGTATACTTACTTTGACTTATTGAGAGTAAAAATTAGATTTGATTCGAGTCAATAGACTGACGAGTGTATAAAGTTTAAGTGTATATATATAGTGACTTAACCTTATATCCGCTTAGTCTGTGGTTACACTTCTCTTTTCTAAAAGTAGACATAATCGGAAGCAGTGAAATAGTGTTTGTCACAGCTGCCACTTCTTATATGCCTCAAAATCGACCGCTTCTTTAAAATGTTTATAAAAATATATTGTATTTTATAAAATGCAAACTTTCTATTTCTATTTCAGCTAACATTAAACTGAATGAAGAGGTGTAAAACATATCAAACTAACAATATATACATATATCGAAGTTTTAACATAATGTGCTCTTCACCAAAACGGGACCATTTTCTCGAAAATTCATTTCATGAACATTTTGACAGCCATTGTATTATAATTTCAATCTGAAGAGATTTCACTTTAGAGCTAACTTTTCAAAATTGTGACAAGACTTGCGTTTCGCACCAGATTTTCTAATAACATAATTACTTTTGATGTCTTTCCATTGTTTTGGATTCGGTAAGTATTATATCTTTTATACCTCTGAATAGCATTAAATTTTGTCACGTAATGTATTGCAGATAAATAGCCCAATAATATAAACCAATATATTCTCGTTTGTGATAAGCGTTCAACCAATAATTCCACAAAAGTATTGCACAATTGTGTTCATGCTTTTGAGGAAACAAAAAGCTTTCATCGCTTTTTGCATTCTTAGTGAAAGTAAATCTTTAATTACTCTAAAGTGTTGCACATCTGCGCGCAAATAGTAAGCATTGAACTAAAAGATTCGCAAAATAACAGTTTACTATAAGAGAGATTTAGGTATTTTTTCAAATGAACTTTTAGAGATTCAATTGGAGTGTATTTATACTTTGCTTTTCTCTTTCTGTTGCATACTTTCACATAACATGCCTCACAACACATGAAATCTTTAATTAAAGCATTTGTAATAGTCGTTTGAGCCATATCTGAAATCAAGACCATGTTATGTATCCTTTTGGGTAATATCATCGTTGCCTTCTCTTTGGTCAATGATCCGAATTTTAATTAAAGAATAGCTTTTTATGACACCAAAAAGCGTTTCCAAATTGAATAGTTGTTCTATTTAGATAAATGTGTTGGGATTCACTCTAACGTACTGTATAAGCATTCAATTTTACGTATAGAAACATTTTTCTGCACTAATGGCTCCTAAAAGAAAAGCTATGCTTATAATTAAACGACTACTCATATAAAGCATTCTCTACTGCATTATGATATATATCAATATATCATAAGGTTTTTATTCGCAAATAATAGATAGATATTAGAAAAACTTGATTAGAATTTGAATCATAATTTGAATCATAATTTAACTCAAATATTTTAATAGTTTAGTTTCGACTCACTTTTCAAAGCTCACAAGCTTTTGAGCTAATTTTTTTCATCAATTTTTGTTTTCTTAAATAGAGGAACATTAAAACTAGAAAAGATCAAAGTGGGATCAGAGAAGAGGTGGGGCTAAGGGGCTATATATCTCTCTAATTTTTAGATAATTTAAGTGTTGGTCTATTAAAACTCAATGACAAACCAGAGATTGAATTAATTCTCATACAGTATATTGTTCTAAAATACAATAGAATTATTTTGGCTTTAATTTTAATAAACGATTTTGTTATAAAAAATATATTGTATGCAATGATTTGTAAGAAAGTAACCTTTCAAGAGCATCGAAGGCTACCTTAAGCATTCCAATGATAGATAAATGGTAGCTTTTTAATGTAATTAAGTTTAGATTCTCGGATCTAATTTGTTTGCAAAAATTGATGCATTATGTATTTGCATTAAGTTACTGAACCTTTCGACTATCGTTGTCACCGGTTGTCCCAAACCACTATTTAAGGGGTTATGTTTTATGTTGTGGTTATGTGCTATGACTTAATGCTGTAGCTTATGTTAATGCTAGAGCTCTTGGCGCTTAGTGGCAAAGTTTGAGATTAAACACAAGTAATACATTAAAAAATAGCATTTTAGTTATTATAAGTTATATATTTTTGAGCAGTCAAACCCTCATATTTATAATAGGAGGAACTTAATCCTTAAAAAATAAGACGTTTAAATTAATATAGAATTTTAATATTTAGAAAAAAGTTATCTTGAATTAGAAAAACTATGCAAACATTAAACAAAAAGTTAGTTCAATGATAATAAACTATTTTTGTAGTTTATCTTCAAATTAGTCGCTATTTATTGCTTATTATAAGATAAGATTTGAATTTGTCTTTAATTTAATGATAGATTTTATGTGGAAATGATATATCATTATATAATATAAAAGGTATAATATTATTTGAAATTTATATAATTTGAAATTCAAGTTTAATGCTCTCAAATATAGCCATAATATATTAGTTATATTTTGTGTTCAATTTCATGCTTAATAATCTAATCCATTCTTTTCTCATTTTTCTCTTATTCTTTTCTCTATTTCTAGTTATTCTTATTATTGATTCCCATTAAGAGGAGGTTTACTTTGCTTTTTTGGATAAAAGAATTCCATTTTTCTGCTACAATGGTTCGGTTCTTTCTGGCAATTGCGTAACAAAGTTTCACTTTCAGTTACAATTTCGCTGTAATGATACCGAAACTGTGGTCGATATGCAGTCGTGCATGAATTGGTCCAACATTGAAAATTCCATTGCTGTCCAATTAGCGCACAAGACTTTATATGCATTCTATTATTTAAAATGTGCAGCACTCAAATTGCTTTAAAATTTGAACATCATTTGCACTCATTACTAAAGCTTTAATATAAATACAAAAATACTTCTCATTCTTACACTGCTCTAATGTTAAAACTTTATACTAAATATAACTTATAATACAAATACATACTAAAAATGAGTCGAATCAAACATTTTTAATCATAATGTAATGGACCGCATGAAAGACTGAACACCAAAATTATAAACTTAAGTGTTAATTAAAACCATTAATAAGTATAATAAATAAATAAACTATTCTACAAATAATGTGTTTTAAAACAATCATAAACTTCTTAAACTATTCCCTTAAGTAGTAATTTATTATCGCATAAAAGTTAATCAATCATAAGTCAGTTGAAGTGAAAACTTAATTTTTATCGTAAGAATATATAAATACATAAATATTGTAACACAATGTGTATGTCATTTGTAGTAATTTGTTGGGATTACATAACTCACAAGTCATAAACTTTGGCACAAACTCTCCTATATATATATATAAAACTGAAATAAGTTAAACTCAAGTAATACTATACTACAGTATACAGTAGTACGTTATACTATAAGTTGTGTATAAAATTAGGAAAGGCGTACTTCTCATAAGGCATTTCGCTTTTCATCTTTCAAAACGATTTGAACCCAGATATTGTGTTTTGTGCCAATATATCTCACTCTCTCTAAGCATTGTTTGTGTCATTTGGTTTGGGAATAAGTTATAGTTTCACTTGGATTTGATCTAATAATATCGTAATATCATTTACTGATTGTTATTACTCAATGAGAAGCAAATGGTCACAAAATGGCACTAACACTACAACAAAATTAAAATCATAAATTACTTCACTCTAACTTATATTTTCATTTAGTAAAACGAGTAAAACTACTATAAGTGCCAGTATTTCTGTAACATTAAACGAGTTTTCTTTACTTAAACAGGTTAAACACTATTGACTCACAGAAAAGTCTTTATGGAATGCAATTTTATTTCATATAAAAATAAGGACTCTTTTCTTTAAATTGACTTTAAGAATGGCTGATTGAGTTAAAACTTAAAAATAAAGTACTGGAAATAGAGGGACACAAGCATGCAATGAAGATTTGAGTTTATAAGAGCAAAAGTAGCAGATGTTGCAGTTTCGTCGTCTCTCTTGTTCTCTTCTACACTCTTCGGTATCTCTTTTCTCTCAGTCACTCCGTTCTCTATTCTCTCATTCAGTTGAGTTCAGTCAGCAATAGAGCACAATTTCCACTCTTATGCACTCGTTTGATAAGCAGCACAAGTATTATCAAACAATACTTTTTGATGGTAACAGAAATGAAGCCGTCTATGTCTGCCTATCTGGTAATATGAACATCGCTTCATTCGCAATCATCCTTTTTTGCTATATAATCATCTCTACATTGTTTTGCTTCATATAAGTACGCATAACATATTGTAATGACTAATAGGAAACAGTGATATCATTTGTTGAGTTAGTATCTCTTTTCTCTCACTTACAGTATATCTTCTAATACTAACAGTGATTGCTTTGAGTTAATTGAATAGTAAAACAAAGCTAAAGCATTACTTTTTTTATTATTACAAACTTTTTGATGCATAAGTGCGTTAAAACATAGAACATAACAATTCACTTTATGGCAAATTTTGCAAATAAGAGTTTAAATTCGCTCGAATTTAAATAAAAGATATGATTGTGAACAATAAACAGTAATGAATGCGTTTAACCTGCACTGAATGGTAATTGATGTTGATATGGACTCCATTCATAGTAATTAATGAACTACAGTATAAATGCCTTATCGTTACTCTTTTGTTATTTAATAACAGCCAATAATAGTATTACTAATTTCGTCTTCAATTTAGAATATTTTCTCTTTGAAAGCACTTATTCTAAAGAAATGAACGAAAATTTGATAATTTAGAAAATATTATGTACAGTATATATAGGTATTTGTTTGATGTTAACATTTGAGACAATCATTTAACTTCATTTATAAATATTTATGTGAGAGTTAATGTTAAAGCAATAAAATAAACTTAAGAAAAGAATAGACATTAATGAAGTTAACTTCAAATGTAGTTTTATTAGTTTGAAGCTTCTGTACCATTCATTCTTATTTTAATCTTCAAATCAGTTTAATTAATGGAATATCATTATAATTCTCTTCTTTTATCCTTTTTGTGTAATTATTTTTGTTTTAATTAGTTTTTCGTTTGATTATAAATAAGTTCAAATTGAAGATTCGTATTACTGTGACGGACAGTAATTAATAAATTTTGATTGTAATTTTAGCAAATATTAGTAATTTTAATTAAAAAATAATGTTATTATCTAATGCCTATACTAAACACTTAAACTTCAGTCTATTTTATATCTCATGCAAAACTTTTGCAACAAATGTATGTAACTTCTAAAGAGTATAGAGTTATACAATAGTGATACAAAATATTAGAATTTTTAATCCCAATCCCATCCCATCCCATCCCATTGAAATCTTTTTCAATCCCTCCCACTCCCATCCCATGACTTGAAATTTAATCCCATTCCACACACTTTTTTGTCATCTCACTTCCATCCCATGGGATTGGGATTTGTATCACTATTATACAATGATTAAAATGTGTTATTTTCACTCAATTTTTAAGAAATGAGGGAGTTTTCAAAACAATTTTTGAAAGAAAAACATATAAGAGTTTATGTGAGTACTGTATTAGTGCTTAATGATGCAGACAGACTCAGCTTCACTGTCTGCTGGTTGGTCTTCAGGTCTGCAGGTCTTCAAGGCTGGTTGAGCTTAGGCTCCTATACACTTCACCTCTGAGCCTGACATAAAACTATTTTTATTATCTATACTAGAAGCTCCCGTTGCTACGCAACTCATATAAATTAAAATTAACTCTGATATTAACCCGTGGAATATTATTTTTGAAAATTCAGTATATAAAAAGCATTGTTATAGCCTTTATAGTGCTTTTGACTTATTTGAAAAACTTTTATTACAAATATCTCAACCTTATTGTTGTAAAAAATGTTATTACATTATTGCGGAATCTCTCTCTCTCTCTCTCTCTCTCTCTCTCACACACACACACACACACACACACGGACTGACGCAATTTTTAATTATATAGATTAGATTATTGAAAAAATTATATCAATATATGTTTGTAAGTCTGCAATAATGTAATAAAAATTTTTACGATAAGATTGAGATTTTTATCAAAATATTTTCTAAAAGTGAAATGCCCTGTAAAGGCTATAACAATGCACCTATATAACAACTTTCAAATATACTATATTATCTTTCATATGAAGAGTGGAATGCAAAACGTTAACTTTGTTAAAGCTTGAAATTCAAAAGCATATATCTTTATATAGAAAAAAAATTTTTATTAACCGACTACTAAACCAAAATAAAAGAAAATCAAAGCATTATTAGTCATTAATATTTTGTTAATGCAAATAACTTTGAGTTCTGAACTCAAGTCATTGATTTTTCCATATTTGAATCATACAAAAGTAGTGACTGTGTTATACTTTAGTATTAAGTTTTAGGTTAGTCTTATGTTAAGTTATATGCTTTTGAATTTGAAGTTTTATCAAAGTTAACATTTGCATTCACTCTTCAATATTATCTTAAATATTGAACATATTATTGAGTAAATGAAGTTATTAAAGCTTTGACTAAGTTGGTGAGAGCCTGGGCATATCTGATACATATCTATCATAATAATTACAATTTGATAATCAAAAGCATTATTTATATTTTCGTGTTTACATTGAATTGAACGTAAATTTGTTGAAAAATGATGTTTTCGAGGAAAAATTAGAAAGTATTTCATTCTCATCCTATGTCCATTAGTCACAAAATATTATCGTATAAATAAAGGATTCAAATATTTGTGAAACACAAATACTGATATATAATAGTCTAATCATGGGTTTGGAAAATCTTGGATTTGGGTTTCATTTTTTAAAAACACTGGGTTTGGGTGGGTATGTCTTTGAAATTTCCTAACTTTTCCTTCACTATTTACATGTATTTAAGTGTAGGTCTGTACCAATTTAAAAAATTAATCAAATATTGAAATTTTCATATGTCTGACCCAAAACCAAAAACCAAACCCAAACCACTGACTTCAGTAAAGAAATACTGTTGTATTAACGCTGATTATCGTTATGAGTGGGACAGATGCGACACAAACATATATTATTATAAT
>JAQGCH010002132.1:0-13436 GCA_034699485.1 Nanhermannia elegantula
TATTTTATATATAAATTGAAATGTTCTCTCATAAAGAGCTAACTTCATATAGCATTGCATTTAATGCTAAACTCTCACTCTGTGAGCTCCTATTTAGAAGTTAGTGTTGTTTAAACTGAATTTATATAATTTATAGGTTAGCTTTTCCTCTAACCAATCAATAATTCTTTATTCTTCACCGAAAGGATTAATCTTTTAATCGTTTGTTAGAAGTTTAGTGTTTTTCAAGTGTTTCAAAAACTTATTTGTGGACTAATTTTGAGCAACTTCTAAGTCGACAAATGCATAAATTTTGTTTTCATAATGAGATCACTTGAAAAAAGTTAAGACAAAACTTTATAAAATGGAATTCAACAAAGTTCTTGTTTATTCTGCCATTTGTTGGTCTTTAACGGCAACAACTCTTTCAGGTAATAGAAATGGGAAAAGCCATTGAATTCAAAAATAGCATTACCTTAATTGCAGTCATTGTATTAAGTTTTGTTGAGCTCATTATAGTTATAACAGAGTGAAGTACTTTAAAAGTATCATTATATGAAACCACCTGCTGTGTCAGTCTCTATAATATAATATAAAACTTATATTGTATTGTGCTTTCAACTCAAATCTAATGTTTATTATAATAAATAAAACTAATCTAAAGTTTTAAAACTTTACTTTTCAAAATCGAAAATATTACCTATTTTTTAGTTTTCTTTAATTTCAAATATAAGCTAATTCTTATTTAATCTCTTTTTAAAAAATCAATTTTAAGTCAACTTTTATTAATTTATAGCAGAAAAAGTCATTATTTTCTAAATAAATGTAAACTACAAGTAATAGGTATTAAGTTTTGATAGGAATCTAGAATTTTAATAGCTATTCGATATAATTATTGGATGAATTGAGTGATTAAAACTTACTTTTGAGTATTTTAAAACTACTTTTCAACTCGTATTGATTTTTTAATATTATCGTATTTGTAATGCTTGTCAAAAGATTTTGTGATTTTGTTTAAAAAAGAATGACATTTATGAGCTCTTTTACTTAGCTTTAAATCTTAAATTCCATAAATAGAAATAAACTATTTTAGGATTTTACTGAATTCCTAAACTAGATATTATTAAAATCGTAATACTGGAAAATGAATACACCTGTAACTCGTTAGATATGATTTAATTAATATACTGTGAACTTCTATATAAAGTAAATTATATGCAAATTTCAATATATATATATGAATAAAATCCTAATCAATAGTAATGAAAATTATGAATTAGAATCATTACGAGTTCAACTTTTAATGTATAAAAATCTATACTGCACAGACCAATGATGTCCAATACACACGATCCATAGGTTTTCCATATATTTACATTTTTAAAAATTAAATACTGTATTAATTTAATATTAAATTATGGCAAATGTTTCAAATATACAAAGAATTCTGAATACTCTAACTTGAAAAAATGAACCCTTTCAAGTATTATATAATTTAATTTGTTAACATCATTTTAGCACAAATCTTGGTTTTAGATAAAAATCGAAAAAATTAGTTTTCTAATAATTATTTTCTGATGCATTTAATTAGATTAATAAATTTTTAAATTACTGAATGAAGCATGAATTGTTAAACGCAAGGCATATTTTATTTATTTTTTTACTAGAGCGTGGAATTTTAAATATAAAAAATATTTTGCGGTTAAAGATAATGTCCTAAACTCTAATATGCAAACGAATCACATAAATAAAGTTGATTTCGCATATTTTATAAATCAATAATTTTTAGAGGAATTAGCAAATAAACATATTTAATTAAATATTTAACCCTTAAAAATTTGTTGTAGTTTATATACATTATTGTATTTTTTGATTACAAATGTGAAAAACACATGTATTCGTTGAATTACCGGTTTATGTTATAATTAAATTTAAATATAATGCAAAACAGACAGAAATAACAAGATTAATATAATTTGTGAGGAATTCGGTGCTGTCCAAACTCTCCAACATTTTGAAAAAATGAAAAGGTATGCCTCCCTTTTGATTTTTTAAGCTTTAAAAAACACAAACATTTTATTAAATAGTTGAGCGCAAAAAATAATTTGAATAAAATTTGAACGCGAAAACGTTTTTCTTAAAAGAGATGAGTTTACTCTCATCTTTATTATATTTTTAAAGAAAGTATAGGTATTTTTTGTACAGTAATGGAAATTTCAATAAATCTAAATAAAAAATGAGTCAAACATGAGAGTTAAGGTTTCGTTGCAATTCATTTATCTAAAGATAGCCAACAAAGGATAATAGGTGGCCAACAAAGATTTGATCCAAAGATTTATGGCCTTCGAAGCCAAATGATTTGGACATCTATGGCATAAAATAACTTATTTATGAATGAGAAGTAGAAGCAGATAAGAAAAGTGGTAAAAAAATGCTCAATGCGTATGCATAGTAACTATTAAATATAGTGAAAAAATGTGTTTTTAAAGCTGTATTTAATCATTGATATCTAAATTATTATAAGATCGGTTAAAAGATTATTTTTTCATTTTTCAGGAAATAAAATATTATTAAGTTATCCAAAAAGCTATTTTGTAGAACATGGTAACGATTAATGACTCCATTTAAGTAAAATATAACTGAAATAAATTTTTGAAAGCCTAATACGTTACTAATTCATGCAGTTATGAATGCAGGAATCAGTTGACAATCGAGTAGATGTAGATATTGCTGATATTATTTCAACTAAATAGCAAAAACACTTAAATATAACGATTATTTGAGTTTCGAGACAATTATGATGTTTTATAAGAAAATCGAAATAAGAGGTCAACTAATGATTGAGAAATATTTTTTATACATTTACGAAATGTTGAAAAAATGGTTGTTTTCTGACAAAAATATATGTTTTATTCGTAAAATGGTTTCTTCTCCTGATTAAAATATACGTCTCAGCATTTATAATAAATTTATTCGATTTGATTTTGGCTCAACTTTTTTTTATAAATATATATTATGGTCACTGAAAATGTTTTTTAATCTAAGTTTATTGCAAAAAATAGAAACCTTGTGTAAAATAAGTATTGCTTCGCAAATAATTTTTCATTTGGAAAATAGGTTTAAACTTTTCTGGAAAGGTAATAACAATTTTCAATCAAAGATTGTATGAGTTGTATTCAAGTTACTAAAAGTTACGTGCATTGAGCCAAGAAAGTGACGAATGTGTTTGATTGCATACCGATATAAAAGTATAAATCTCATGATGTACTCAAACCAAAAGCAAAAATACTGAAAGAGTACACTACACACATACTAAAACTTTAAAAATCTCTTTTCACTTTTTATGCCCGTTTCTGCTATAGCAGCAGGTCTTGAATTTCCTTTTCTAACTGTTAAGGACTGTTAATGCTGTGAATATTTTTGTTTTGCAGAATTATATTCAAGATGTGTTTGACATAAAATTTACTATTGATCAGAAAGTGAATGTTAAACACTTATATTTTATTCCTTGATATAAATGATTAACTTTTTATTAAAAAATGTTGATTGGAAGCCTAAATGCATAACTTAGCATGCATAACTTAAAGCTACTCAATGCTAAGTACAAAATACTTGAACGTTTTTTTAAATTTTTTGATCATTCATTTGCGTTTTTGGCTTTTATCATAAAAACTTTCTCGTTCTATATATTCATCAAATAATAGTTGGCTTTTCATATGAAATCCATTTTTCAAAAGTTTGTTGCCTTACTCTACATATACTATTATATACTTGGCATATAAGACGAGTTATTTTATTGATTTTATATGTGGTACACTTTATACAATGCCACTTCATTTAGTATAGAGTCACTTGGAATTTAAGCTCATGTCAAATTCGGAATCTCTACCTATGCCCTAATGCTATTCCGTCAGCAATAGTTTTGCTAAAAATTGTATTAAACAACTGGCATTTCCAACAATGCTCTTTGTAAAGAATATAATAGTATTGAACATAAAAACTAACTTACTTTAGTTTAATACAAAGTCGCAATGATTTTCTATAAACCATTTATTAATTTTATGACATTTCTCTGCATTATAGTTACAAAGAAGTAAAAAGGATTCTTTATTTCCAAAGAAACTCTAATTGTTGTGTAATCCTCTTCTTTATGTCTTTTTTTCCTAAATGATGATAACAAATAGTGATTCTATATATACAAATACCAATACTTGTTAGGACTGTGAAAAGAATATATTTATTTATCTTAAGCAAACTATTTCGAGGTCTAACTAGTTTGAGGTATCGCTAAATTATACAATTATTGTTATACAGTTGACGATGTCTTGAAAAAGTGATATATCTGAACAAAATTAATTTTTTTAATGAAATTAATCTTTATTTTGAAAATCCTTAAAACGTAAATCTTTTGATAAATAGCAGAGCTTTTAATTATAAATAGTAAGCAACAAACTAACGAACATTAATTTTTAGTAAAAGCTGACTTGGGTTGGTTTAATGCTTTTTCGTTTCACTGATAGTTAGCATTGCAAAAGATAAGCCCAACCAAACACATTGATATTTTCATAGAAAAACACAAATAGTTTGACATCACATAAACATAAAAGTGCTTATGTGGTCAATGTTTGAAGTTTGTGATGAGTTACAGTGTTTAGCAATGTACAAACTATGTTACTTATGGTTTGATGCCTTACTTCCAAGATTCAAAGGTGTACTGTTGCGTACGACTATTGCACCGAAATTAATCGACCGAATTAAAGCGTGACAGCTGTCAGAATAGCTATCAACGGACACTGGATTGAGTTGTACTGATAATAAGTAGATTAATTGTGCCGTTCATTAAATGTTGATTCGGAGCACAACGTCTATGACATAAAAGCGCTTAATCTTTAGTCTCAGATGTATAACAGGGAATGCGTTTTCGGGATATTGTGAGAATCGAATTCAGAGTCAATATTCGCTCAAAAATATCACACATTACTTCTCTCTTTGAATTAACTTAAAAGTTTTGTTACTATTATATAATTTGAAACTATTATATAAATTGAGATTTCAATAATTTGTCATTTTTACTCAATATTTCAATATAAATAAAATCATTTTGAACTTATATGAATACATCATAATATTTATCAAATTTATATTCAGTGATGTACGCGCTGAGCAAAATCAGAACGCTTCTTGAGGGCGCACTCGGGTACCTATCGTTTACAGAGCACCAACTTAACAAACATGATGTGAGAAAAACCAATATGATGCCCTTTCACCCTCTAAACCTCTCTTGTTTAGGTGTGTTTAGATCTGCGCCGAATAAATTTTTTAATTCAGCACCAATTTAGGTTCAATTGAGTGCACCCGAAAAATGCATCCACAAAACTTTAAGTTGAAATATATGTCTAAAGCTTGCAATTTCTTTAGATATTAAGAATCGTAGTATTTTGTTTAGTCCCACTCTTCATCATTATTTTTATATATTTTTTTTATAGTTACAGTTGTGTCGAATAGCATTTCATACTAGTCTAGCATTTTATTCTTTTGCGTCTCTTCGCGTCACACTCGAGCCAAACTCCCCAAACCCTCCAAATTTATAGTATTGCTCATCGAACCATCTATGAAGTGTACGATTCCGATGATTAGTCTTACTTTGACGACTCTCTAACTGTATACTTAGTATGTGTTTCGACAAATTTATGATATCAATGTCACTGCATTTTCTGTATAGTATTATATCTTATATAACATTTTCCATGAATTGCAACCATTTCTATACTACGCAAATATATACTAATATAATATAATACTAAAATCATAAATATTAAAAGATATATTTCAATAAGTGTTTAATATATGAATGAACCCAAAAGTTTTCTTAAAATTAATTTAAATAAACATATTTTCACTGATAAATAAATATTTAAATTGAAACAAATATTCTTAAATTAAACATTTTTCGTTTGAAAAATTTAAAAAAACGAAAATAAATTTGATTAATATCTTAGTTAACACTGACTAATACAATATAATATTATATGAGTAGTAGTACAGTATAACTGTTAAGTTATACGTAATTTTCTTAACTTGAGTATACAACAAAAGCAACTCTAACTTGAAAGACTATATTGCTTTGCTGTCAAGTCACTTGAGAAAGAGGCAGATTATACCACTGCTATAATCGATTCTCCATTTTTATCTATGGTGTAGTCTTGGATGTGCTGCTTGTCTCTAATGTAATTTAGTGTTGTGTTTGACCGCAAATGCACTTCACGAGTCAAGAGAGAGTGACACTATTCGATTAGCGGTAAAACTTAGCTAAGAATGTATATGTGTTGGGGACCAATCCGTTGCCCTTCTTTGAGAAAATGAGAATGCCTTCACTTTACTAACTATGCAGTTGAGTCAACACAACATCAACTCTTTACTGACTCCAATCTCTATTCCGATTGCTCTCTATTGCTTTTGCCTTAGCTTTTATCACTTTGACTGTGAGTGAGATTTTCTTATATTATTCCTCTGAGTTGACTTCGCACACATCTTAGTGTTTTGTAAATTCCCTATTGTGCTGATAGTATTTTTTTAAATTATTTTAATTAAATTTTATTTACCTGAATAATCGTAACTGCTTTTGAGCTTTTGGAGTATAAATGAATTAAAAAACAACATTTTTGAATCTAATATTTAAAGGTATGCCCAATACTTTCAATGATAACCAAAATATGTTTGAATTAAAAAATTAGAAATCGTCAAAATAGGGAATGGGCTGAGTATTGCTGTATTTCAAGTATAACAGTAACTTAGTATTATATCTATTGTGATAAATGAAAGCGACGGAAAAATTATTTGTTTTTCAGAACTAAAGAGCGATACAGTACCGAAATTTTATGCATACGGAAAATGCAATCACTGTTTGAAAAAAGATACTCTTTATGATAAAAAGCAAAAAATAATCTATCAATGCTCTAACTTTTTTCTATTCTTCTCTGAATTCTTTTTATAGTGTTTGATCCAAAAGTATTGCTTCTGATCTCAGTGGGAGCTCAACGCCGAATATAAGAAAACAAAGCAAAAAATTATATATAAACAAGATTGAGAAAACCCTTAAGAGCTTTTTTGTGCTACGGATTTATAATAAGCAATATCTAGAATTCTGAAAAACATTCGCTTCTTTTTATGCAAAATTTTTATTAAAATTTACGATCAAATAGGAAATTGTTGTAATACCTTTGGATATTGTTAAAAGAAATCTTCAATTTTAACAATAGTATAGAAATACAATTTTTCACGAAAACACAAAAAATTCAATTTATTAATTCCTCATTTCAAGTCCTCAATTAGTCACATATTTAAATCTACTATATTTCTAAATTAAAGGTTAAGTAGTACATGAACAGGTAGGGGTTTACCTAAGCTGTACCTAAGGTGCTAAGATTTTGAAAATTTCAAAAATCATACCTTCATTTATTAAGTTCCACAAAAGATTCTGATTTTTCAACGTTATTTCAATAAGAGTTATGATTTTGTTAGATTCAGCCCTCAAATTGATTTAAATATTGACATATAAGTATAATTTTTCTAATGTTGAAAATATTTCCAACAATTAATCAATTTTTATAATTCTTTCTTCAGAAAATAGTATTAGAATTAAACCAAAAATAATAAATAACACTATTATTGTTATTATAGAGTATCTGTTTTATATTGTTTTATATTTATGAAACATTAACTCAATCAAAGTAAGAAAAGTGTTGTAATTAATTATATTCTTTGATTAACTCAAATGAAATCACATCAATCATTATTAGGCAATAAGTAAAGCCTAAAAAAATATTTTTTTATTCTTTTTTGCGAACATTTAAAACAAATTATTATCCCTTTAGAACATTTTTAATCTTATTTTTAATTTATTTAAAAACATTACTGATTTATAATTAATGTGAAAGATATAAATTTATTTGAATTGGAAAATGTACGTTATGGTCAAATAATTGTCTATTGTCGCTAACGTTATAAATGAATTAAAAAAATATTTTTCCGGACTTTAGTAATAAGTAAAATAACAATTTTAATTAAATTGAAATCTAGTATGAATCTCAAAATTGAATTGTATAAACCAGTTTTCAGCTTTTATCTGATGGCGACCCACACCCTAATTCATTAAACTATTCCCAAAGAATCTAATGTTAATTTTTTAAAAATCGTATCTCTTTTATGGGCCGCAAAAGTTTGTTGAAGTCCACTGTAGTGTAAACTTTTTTTCAATTATAACTTTTTGATTGAAAGTGAGGCAGCTAGAGCGGCGCAGCATTACTCAAAACTAAAATTAAGAAAATATGAACTTAAGTTTATATATAGAGCATCTTTAGTGAATTTGTATTATTTGTATGGCTAGAAGATGTCATTTTTATTATTCCAACTCTTTGTTGGTCGAACCATTGCCATCAGCAATAATGGCAGATTCAACCATTAATACCCGATGTCCAGTCTGTGGCATAAAAGAATTGTTTGTACCGTTTATAATGTGATGATCGCATGGATTATTTAGACCGTAAATAAATATAAGAAAGACATACATTCCATAGTACTGTAGATTGAATGGCTTATACAGTAGTAGTTTTATTACTCGCTCTTGTGGCTAAATACTGAACGGACATAGAGTTGATGTACTATCGGCTGTAAAAATTTGTGCTAAACTTAATATAGATTGCTTTGGAAATAGAGATTACTTTAGTATTTAACTTTGCTTTATATATGAAACAAATTTGTTATATTATTAATAAACAATTTTGTCAATGAATCCTTTAATAATGTGCAAAGATTTCAATTGTATTTAATATAGTAATTTATTGAGCACATACTTTTACCGTTGATAGTACTGTACGGTACTAAAGTGTATGATAGAACCACTTTCTTGCAAAGCTTACATAAGTTACATTGTGCTTATACTCAAAAGTCGCAACTTTTAGTAATGAAGATTGATAGCAGTTGACAGCTTTTATTAGTTTAGTTTAAAACGATTTTCCTATTTCTAGAGTTAAACACTTGAACACTAAACGCTCAATTGTAAAGAAATCGACTTTACCAATGAGTCAAGTGGTATACTATGAAAAGGAGAGCGTTTCAGCATTATATGTCATTACTTCAGAGTTGCATCAAAACAAAGCACTTCTCAAAAGCATATTTATGTTTATTGCATACAATTGTCAAACAAGAAGAACAGTTGCATTTAAGCGGAACATTTCTATCTTTATATTTTTGCTGATCTTTTCCCTTTCTCTGTCTGTCTCTGTTTGTCTGTCTGTTTTACTCTTTCTATCTGTCCGTCGTCTCTCTCCCACATCTCTGTTACAGTTTCTGTTTTTACATTTGCATAACTGCATTCACTGCTAGTAAAAGCACTAAAAACTATTTTTTAAGGAAGTCTAACATTTATAAGCTGTGATACAAACTTTTGAAATCTAAGATTTGTGATCCAAAAAGTCTTATAATCAATAAAAATATAAAAGAATAGAATATTTTATCATCAATAAGATAACAATAAAGCATAATTTCGAGTTAGAATCACAAAAACCTTATTTTATTTTTAAAACATGGAAATTAACTTTAAATGACATTATTTTATATAAATATAAAATAAAGTGAAATACTATTCGATAAAAAAAAAGATAATACAGCCACTCAAACAACGTTGTGCTACAATCAAATATGTGAGATATAAGGGCTTAAAAACTGGTTTAGTTTTGCAATGAATAAATTCTCTGAATCTAATAATGAATTTTCAAAAATAGACTGCCTCATGGATTTTAAAATTATTTCTAATTATTTACAGCACTGTACAGTGAATTCTATATATTAAAATAGGTGAACATTTTTTATTCTCTTAAAGAATACGGTTATTTAAAATTTTACTTTTAAAAAAAATCTTTGAAGTAATTTGAGCACACATTTAATCAAAAATGGAACAAATTATTTTGTATTAAGACGTTATTATATCGGTTATGTTTCATTTTTGTGTAAAAATTTAAGTCTGCTTAACATTCTCACAGGTTTTCAGTTTAATGAACTCAAAATTAATTAATCAAAATTCTGATCATTACTTTAGAAAAATTTGCTTTTGACAGAATAAATAATCATAAAATAGTTCTCATTTTGTGATTTTGATCTTTGTGGGTCAGGTAAAAAAATTAAATTGAATTTAAAAAGTGCATACCATAGAGTCAATGGAAAGTATTTTATACATTTATTTTCTTAATCAAATAGAACAGAGTTTTAGAAAAAATTTAATTCTCTTTTTTATCGCTACTTCTACTTCCTTTACTTTCCATTTATTTAATGAATAGATTTGAGTTAATAATAATAATTATATCGAAAAACTTTTCAATTCGAGACTTTTTAGAACTAAAACTTAGTTGATATCTGACTTGAGTTATGTGAATTATACTCACAGAACACTCTAAAATAAATGAATTCATTACTTCAGAAACTATTTTCACCCTCTCTTCAAATAAGATAAATAAACTTATCTTAATATCAATAAAATTATTGTGAATTACACTCTCAAGAGCTTGATTATTGTGGTCTTGACTGGACATTGATATCATAGCAATAAATATAATCATTTAATATGTACAGTGCAGTACTCTATTTGAAATACCTTCGAGTAATTGAATGCCTACTCGAAAAGGTGAACATGAAATAAATGAAATATAAATAAATGATTATATTTTATATTATATGAAAAAATAAAATATGTTTTCTGACTAAAATATTGATAGAATGAAAAATTCATTTTTGTTGCATTTTATATATAATTTATCGATAAGTTTTTGATAGCAATGAAAGAGTCAGAGATTATTTTTGCGACTCTAAAACTTATCCCGAAATAACACTTACTCGCAATGCTAGAAATCTTTTCCACCCATCATGAATACTATCACCATTTGATTCGATGGCATTTTCATTCCCTCATTGCAGTTACATTTTCAATGCTCTTGGGATATGATTTACTATAAGAAAGAATAAGTAACAATACTTATGTTCTTTTATTCTACGAATTTCTATAGCTATAATGCTTTTCATGTGCTTTTTATTTTCTTTTTTGAAAAGTGAAAGTTTATGTTACATCAATCGTTTCATAAAGTAAAGATGCGTCTAAATCGTTGTGCATTTCTTTCTTCTATTCATAGTTAACATGTAAACAATTCTGTAAACAATGAACACCAGAAATTAGAAAAAGAGAGAAAAAATTCAAAAAACTATACCGTACTTGGATTGAGAATAAACTCTAATTAAGGTCATTGTGGCATAAAATAAAACAAAAAATTTATGCCTAATTGATCACGTCCTTACAGCTACATGAGTAACGGTAGTCAATAATATGAAAGTATAATACAGAATCAGTTTATTACTATCACATTATGTCAATTTTTTACAGCTCTAGCAATTAATTTATAGTTTGTAGAATATTCAATATATTAAATTAAATTATTTCAATAATATAAGCATTAAACGGAAAGCTCATTACATCAAATTTTCGTGATGTTAGTTATAATTTATGTGTTGCGTATAATATCTGGATTGGACTGTATTTTTCGTTAGAGTGCTCTTCTGGTGGCAGCTATAGTATGATTACATCTATTGCATTGCGAATAATTTTTATAAATTGAAACATAGAAAAAATATCATTAAAATATTTGATACAAGCAGTAATTTAATGGCAATGCTGGCAATAATGCAATTCAATATAATAATGAATTCAGTGCTGCACACTCTGCACAGTATCGGTAATATAGAATTGAAGAACATGTAGAAAACACGAATCTCACATTAAAAAGTAATTAACGGCACAACTTTATTATAATCATTCTATTTATTCGACTCTAATATGATTTCAAAATTATCGTTATTATAGAAAGTTAAGCTCTGGGACAATACGGAAATGTTTCTCCAAATTGTCTCATACAGTAATTAAACTCGTTATGAGTTACCATTTCTTAATAATTGATCACTTTATTTATTCAATCAATTGTAATATTAATAACAGGAGTTGAAATCCTCTTAAGTATGAGAAACGGATTTGAAGAGTTCAGTCAAATACTTTTTATTGTTTACTAAATCATTTGAAATTCTCCCCTATTTGAAGTATTAGCACAATATTCGTATTGTAAAGCTATAGAGATCGAGTTTAGTTTTGAATGTTTTATGCGAATGTCCTAAAAATGTCATAATTCTGTCTATCAATAGAGGTCTGATTTTTATCACAACTCAAACAAAAATATATGTATTTTTCCCTCACTTGTCAGTCTTAAACGTTCAAAACTGGTAAAGCCTTCTTTGATATTTTGATGAACTCACTCTATTTTTCTTTTCATCCAACTTTGCATTGCAATGACTAAGACAACGAAAGGCGCACCAAAACTGATTTATATGTAGTGCTACAAGTTCTTGAATTTAAAAAAATAAGAGATAAACCCTATTATATTGAATTGTGTTTTATTTTATTGCAGATAAAATAATTGTTTTAAGTGTGAAGTGTTAATACATTTATTCACTTGAGATCTCTTGATTGTGTGTCACTCTGAGTGTACGTTTAATTAAAAAAGACAGTAATAAATTTGGTGATACTTTGTCACAGCACGACTCACTCTTATTTTGTTAGATATATCTATGATGTAAAGTAACTTTTGATAAATTATGCGACAACTAATATTATGTAGAGAGCAGATGGCTCTATCACTCTGTATCGCTATTTTAAATCATTTTTCTCTTTCTCACCCCTTTTTCCTATATTTATGTGAATCCAAAATAAAGCAAAGAACTGGTAACTCATATTATTCACTTGTGGATAAAACTTTGAGATCAGTAGCAGTTATGTCTTGTCTTATAATAATCAATAAAAAAAACTTTTTATTTTAAATGAGTTCAAAATTCTGATAATCCTTATGTAAAGGTATTTAATTAGAAACTCTTATTAGAGTATTAGACTTTTCTGTTACTATTTAAAAGACGTTTAATTAATTTTGAAAGCATTATCGATCAATTTTTTTATAAACATATTTAAAGAAATTTCATTATTTTGATCCTAAAGTATAAAAAATTGGTACTAAAATGATTGTGAATTACTACTGGTATTTCCTTATTGTAAAATTTACTTCAATAAGCTTTTACAATATTAAACTTACTGTACAGTACAGCACATTACAAATGTCCAGATGTTATGTAGCAGTGATAGTTGTATATGTGATTTGGCTTTGCATTGTTGCACTATTTTTAAACGCGTAATAGAATTGCTTTTATTTGTTTATGTAAAGTGAGGCTCCAATACATTTATATGAGAGTAGTATATGTGAAGTGAAAAGTGGATTTCATATATTAATACTTTATTGACGTTCAATTGAAATAGTGTTAAAATTCGTCAATCGCAGAGTTTGTGTGACTTATCCCATTCTTTGAAGCATTACTTG